>JACCGJ010018022.1:0-16241 GCA_013407085.1 Atriophallophorus winterbourni
CACTAGGAAGATCGACAGTTTTGTAGTTAGAATAAAATATCATGTATTGTCTCGGTATGATGGAAAAAAATATTTGTTTGGATAAAGTTTATCTTATATAAACGGGATGTAGGGTGGAATTACTTCGCATAAATATATCCAATTTCTTCCTGAAAATCCTTTCACTAGCTGATTGTTCAACGATAGGGAGTTCTATAAGAAACGAACGCACAACGAATAGAAGTACCGACGGCAGTTCCGGTGAGAATGTGGAATATCAAATGTCAGTGGGTGACTACGTGTGGCATGGCTTGACCGGAAGTGAAATAGATGCGTGTAGCATAAGATTCAATCAACTTAATACCACATGCAGATTCGAATGTACTGAAGAATATAAATATGGACACAATATTCAAAACACAAACTTTAATGTTAATTGTATTAATATTACAGATTGTGGGAGTCATTGAATTTGTTATTATAATGTTTAAGTATATATTGCACAATCTGATACAGATATGGTGCCGTTCAACAAAAACAATGAAATGTACAAAGCGGGTAGGAGTATGGGCATAAGGGACTCAGCAGAAATCTGGGGTGTGACAGCTGATGAGAGACTTTGCAGCATTCTGAAGTAGAGTCGTAGAGTTGTTACATAAAATGGTGCCAGTGACGATCCAGCTCGACCGTGCGTTTTTTTGTAAGGGAAACCGATTGAGTATCCCGAAATATGGCTTTTACTTCTGGGAGCGATAAAGAGTTTGCTCTAGTTTAGGACGCTTTAGTTTGAGTTTACCTCCGAATTAAAGGCTGATTGTTGCGCACACTAAAGTGTCATCAGAATCTACACTAGTACTCCAGTAAGATCTCCAGTTTTTGACACTATCTCGCCACGTATAACTTATCGCGATATAATCAAGCTGTGCCTAAGTACGTTTTGATGGAGAGCGCTGTGTAGCCAGATGAGGCGTGGGATGTCGAAAATTTGGAGATGCGAGGATGAGGCAGTGGTCGACACAGATGGACAACAATCTTTCTCCATTGTCTGTTTGTTCGTCTGACATCCCATACTTCCCTAAGATGAAGCGCTCAGACTGCGCTATACTTCCAACTAAGGTATTAAAATCGCCGACAAGCACTATTATATCGCCTGTGCGTGCTTTTATTAAGAGAGAACAAAGTTCTCCGTAGAATGTTTCCTTCAACTCATCTTCCCCATAGTTCTTTGATGAATACGCCGAGATCATGGATAGTTTATGTCACTCGTCTCTGTGTTTGTTCACTCTGTTGTAACCCTGAAATCTCGTTGTGCACAGTCTACTGTTCACCGATATCCTTTCTAGAAGGGAGATTTTCATTTTTTGGCTAAGAATAATTCCGACACCAGCTAGGCAGGCAGAAAACGCAACGCGATCAATGGGCACACGTAAGTAGAACCTACTCCCAAGAGGCATAGGAGAACTTAGTTGGAATACCGAATCGATGTCACGAAGACGAGTTCTGGATATATAGTGTTTCTAGAGAGCGGGCTAGTCCAGACTGTTGTTCTGGTTGTTGCTGGATACGGACATTAAAAGATGGAAGCTCAGTAGGGGAACGAGTTTGAAAGGGAGCGCTGAAAATCGACACCGGTCTTTTAAAAGTTGGCTGCGACGGTACGTGTCCAGACTGACAGTGCATAAGGGAGATAAGGTGAGTGAATAACTCGTGCTTGCGAAGCGGATTCAGAAGAGAAGCTTTCGAAGATGGCGTTCGTAGTGAGTGCAAGCGACATTGCTATCATTGTTGAACGTAGGCGAGATACTACCCGATTACTTACACGGAAGTAGGGTAGATTTCGCTTAGAAGGTCCCAACCCGAGTCTTTAACGTGTTGGCTTTACCCACAAAGCAGTGGAAGTGGGGGTTCGCACATATCGGTGGCCGGTGAAGCGGTCCATACACCTATTTCCGGGAAATTTCTTGTTCGGAGCCCGGTAACCCGGTTGTTTGGTTTGTGACAACAGTTTTCGATTGTGCACCATACAATGTTCTTAGATACGATAATGGGACAGTGACTTTTAATACGGCGAGTCACGTCACATCGAATCATGATATCATCATTGAATTTTTGTTGTTTTATAGGGAGAACGCTTACCAGGTGAAAACCCACTACATCCTCAGACACCACCGCCGAACCTTTTGCTGAACACGGATAATCGAGCCCACCCAGCTGGCACTAACGTGGAGGTATTTCGGCAAGCCAGCAAGTAAGCTTGCTCCAATAAATTGAACGATATATATATATATATATATATATATATATGTTGGCATTTTCATTGTTCCACAATATTATGTCACGCCGAACCTTAGTGATCAACTCAATCGAAAGCTTTAGATATATCTGAGTAACAGGCACTACGCAACTCCCTTGGTCTAACGCTTCCTAGTCATGAGCAAGTTAGTGATGGGTCTTCGCAATGTTCCGTATACCGAAAGATTGCACGTCTAAGTTTATGTGACTTTACCCAAAGGAGGATACGACGCGATAATATTCTGACCTATAGAATTGTGTCTACAGAAGGACATCCACTAAAAACTTGCTTGATGTATGTGATGGAAAATTGACACGCGGACATACCTTATACCTTTACGTCCCAAGTTCCCGTATTGATTGTCGGCGCCATTTTTTCGCCGTACGAGCTATATTTCTTTGGAATTCCCTACCCCAACAAGCGAAATTAGACTCGCACTTGCAAACGAACATCATTCATGAACCTTACATTTGATATTGTCTATTGCTTTTATACTATTGTAATTTTCATGTTTTATTCATACCGTAATCCTGTGGTGTTGTAAAGTATTAACTTTTTTAACCATAAATCCTTGAATCCTTGAATCCTTGGAAGCATGAGTATTTTTTCTAAATCCATGTTGTGTCTGAGAAAGAATATCATGGCTCACGAGGTGTCTGATAACACTTTCACACACCAAGCTTTGCAATACTTTAGAAGCCACTAAAAGGAGTGTCACAGGCCCGTAAGTGGTCCGATCCGAATGACTACCATCTTTAAAAATGGGCGTATTCATATCATCCTCATCAATAATAATATAGCTACCAACTTCCATTAATAAGAAAACTTCGATGTGAAATGGTTATTAAACATTGTTCAAGGCCGAATGAAATATGTGATTAATTCACATTCACCATCAAATTCGCTATGACGTAGTGAAATTCATCTCACGATCAATATTTGACGCGATAAATCATCTGCGGGTGATATCAAACGGGTAATAAGCTGAGCGGCTTCTGAAATAATCCCAGAGTTCTAATCTTCAATTTATGATATGGTCCATCTGGACCGCTCCTAGTTACGTTAATGGACTTTTGGGGAGAAACGTGGACATTTTATGATCGCTATTTTTTCCGATTAATTTTGTGAACAACACGTGCTGATTCCAAATTTTCCCGTCTTTATTCGTAAGGGAACCAGATGAACTATACGAAATCGTTTAGAATCTCGCAAATTCGTAGATGAAATATGAGTAAAAAAGATATTGTTTACAACACCGGGTAGGTAGATCAGGTAAAAATTATCAAAAAAATATTATTAGAGATTATTGTCAATCGCAAAATTATACATGTCCATATGGTCATCTATTGATTGTTTAAAAGCGTCAATCGTTTCAGATTGTACCACGTGGGTTGGTAAATCCATTCCACTGTTGCACATTGCGTATTTGCGGAGACGTGTAACAAATGTTTGTATGGATGGTTTATTTGATTAAGCACTGTCGAAATGAAGATTGGTGCACCTTATTGTCGTATTTATTGGGATGAATACAGCTTCGGTATTTCTGAGGCATGTTTCAAATGTATCATAAGAATGTCTAAGGACGAGATTTGTCGCTCTGTGCTGTGGTGTTTCAAATAGCTGAATATCATTTTTCAATCAGCCCAAATCGCCAATAGGCATCTTTTCCGGTTAACCTGCAATCACTTTGTGATGTCGTGATGAAAACTTCGTGGTTTGTTGAGCGTGCTGTATTTCACAGTAGCCTCAATGTAAAACTGTATTTGTCGCTCGCTCTGTTTCAGGGCTCTCTGGAAGTAAACTAACTGTGTCCACCTGATGACAACCATAAGGTGGTTCTGGAGTGCATGTGCTAAGGATTATTCATTCATTCATTCAGTCCTCTCCGTGCCGGGTGGTACATGAGGCGAAGACAACTTCACGCCAGTGGTTCCGGTCTGTCGCTGCTTCCGTTGCCGTCTGCACCGTGAATCCTTGTGCATGTAGTTCGCGTTCCAACGTTCTGCGCCAAGTTTCCTTGGACCGTCCCCTTTTTCGTTTACCTTGCGGATGCCAGTGCATTGCTACCTTCGTATGCGAACTGGGATCCATCCTGCAGACATGACCGAACCACGGATCTGTTGTCATCGGTTCCGTAGCAATGTAGGTTTTACGGGATATGGTTGCTAGCCCTAAGCCCAACCCTCCTCCTTTCTCAGACGGGCTTGGGACAGTCCTTGGCGGAGTTATGTGCTAAGGATGGGAGCAACATAATCCGTTGGTCATCTCCAGCTTCTGGTGCACTTCAGAGAGCATCTGTCTGTATTTCAAAATTGTAGTTAATTCTGAGAACCCTATTTAAAGATGGCTTCAAATCTTAGCTTTGTGAGTCAGCCTCAGTGAACCTAATCTTGTTCTCTTCACCCAATGGGGGAAAATACCGAGTTTACCGTTGTTGTTGTTGTTGTTTTTAAGTGTGGCCAACCAAAAGACATGATTTCATCCCATCGTTTCGGGTTTTCCAATGCGTATGCCGATACCCGCGATAATTATTTAATGGTAGTTCGACCTATTGAATACATGTATTGATGCTCGGTCGTTACTCGGTTCAGACGAGCTGTACTTGGTAATTGACCAGATGTGCTTTTGAGTCAATAATGTTGAGTGCAAATACGAGTAGACAAGCGTTTCCATGAGGTTATATCGCATTGATTTAATGCGACAGATCGAACCTAACTACAATAGTTGGTCACATGTTATGCAGAATGCAATGATGTTGCTAGTGTGATAGACAACAACATTTTTAAAAATCTTCAATCAAATCATGGGGGGTGCAATCGAAATGATTGGAAATACAGATTTTCGTTCATGCTCATGGGATAAACCCCCCATCTCCTTGTGTTTGGGCGTATGTTACTGAACATTGTGGTTAGATCAAACTTAGCCAGCGTTATATCTGTGAGATGCTGCTACTGGCCCAGCAAAGTGAGCGAGTGCGTGAATAGCACAGTGAGTGAAAATCACAATTTGAACTCACCATCGATCTTTATTAGTGAATAATCGATTGTTCGTTCACTGTCTATACAACAGAGAGTGCCCTCCTAACACGCAGCAGTGGCCTACAAGCACAACCTATTCAATCAAAGCTATTTGGATTCAACATTATTTCTAAATTTAGAGAAAAATGCTAAAATTATGATTGGAAGTCATAAATAAGTGATCAATTTCCGGAACTGTAATTAGTGACGAGTAATCAGACGTAATTATATCGCCTATCTAAAAAATTTCCTGGACTTTTAGAAACTGTTATCCAATGAGAATATCTCTAAACATTACATCGTATCTATCTTTTCTATCCATCTATCTTATTGTTAACAAAGTTAGCAGCGTTAAAACAATTGCTGATGAACATTCTATCTTACTGTCGATAGGAAATTTTACTAAAGAATGCTTGTCGTGCGAGACAATTTGATTGAATAGACAGATAAACGGTTTTCAATCTCCAAATGCATTACTTACGTTACAACACAAATGGGACAATGAATTATCGAAGATTGTTAATGCCAGCATTTTTTGAAACGTTTTGTTAATACCGATTATTACAATGGCTATCTTCACTCGGCTATTCTTTTAATCGTAGAAAGTGCAACGAAATGATGTGTTGCTCACATTTCTATCCCTTACACTACGCTACCGGTTTCTGGTTGTTTGCCGTCATCAGGTGAAGACAGTGAGATTAGGTTTAGTGAGCTTTGAAACAGTGGATAAATGGGAAACAAGTGAGCAACACATTACTTTGGTCATCCATAAGCGCCTTGAGTACTTGACCGTGACTAACAACGTGATTTTTCTTTAAAACGTAGTTGTATTTTAATCTTTGTCGTGTGCATGATAAACTTGTTTGAGCAATTGGTGTGCTATTGAGTTGTGAGATTCGTGAACGAACGTGATTAGCGTTGGAAAAGTTGACCTCGGCCCACCCATGAAATATCGTGGTTCTCCTGCTTTCCCCATACAGTATCACAATATGGTACGTATGCCATGGCTTAAAGCACAAAAACAAATGCTAAACTGATACATTCTTTTGTTTAACTAATGTATACGCCCAGTGCAGATATGAAGATGTTTATAAATTACGTTTATGATCAATCTTCGAACATGCATTGGGTGCCATTGTGACCCACGACTTCTTGTTTTACTTCAGTGCGTCTCTTCCGCATTGAATATACATAAATTTAACCATGAAATTTAAGCACTGCTTTAAAATAGTCTCCATCATCACTTATTTATACCGAAAATTATTGTGACGCATTTCAAAGAATCACTTTTCAAATCCATGTCACTGAACGATAATCACCCTTGTTACATACCGTTCGCATTACCAAAATCAATAAACAATTCCATTTTCGCAGCATAATTTGCTGTGAATTGTTTATCCGAAGTTTATTGAAATCAATTTGTTTTATTGTTACGCTTGAAGTGGCACCAGGGTTCCGTGCGGAAATTCACGTAGCATCGAAATGCTCGAAGCACATTCTTTGTTCGAAATTCTACCGTGATTTTCATGGTGGCGAATCGGATAAGACTCCGAATTACAATAGGGCAGTCCTGGTTCAAATCGCTTCATGAATCACTCACTCACTCACTCGGTCCTCTCCGTGCCGGGTGGCACATGAGGCAAAGACAACCCCACACCAGTGGTTCCGGTCTGCCGCTGTTTCCGTTGCCGTCTACACTGTGAATCCTTGGGCCGTGCCCTTTTTCGTTTACCTTGCGAAAGCCAGTGAATGGCTACCTTCGTATGCGAACTGGGATCCATCCTGCAGACTTGACCGAACCATCTCCATCGTCGTCTTTTGACTACGGCCTATGTCATCCATAGATGTACATCACAATCACATGATTTTTGCATGCTTCATAACCTTTTAAACGACTAAACATTCCGATTCGGGAGTGGCAATCTTTCCCGCAGCGATTGCAGAGATATACAGTACTTGTTCGATCGGCGTCAGCTGCACGCCGGCAGCGTGATCTGCGTTAAACAGCCAAGAGCTGTACGGTTCAACACATCAGGAAAAGCGCTTAATCTAGGTCAGCGCCACAGTCAGTTGAGAATGTTCTGTCAACATTTGTCATGAAAATAAAAGCTTCGTGCGAAAGAAACCGGATATAATAATAGAAATTATCATTATTATAATCCCCCTATTCCAAACGGATTTAAAATTTAACTCTCAAAAATCCTAAAGTCGTTCACATCAAAACGGCACTTAAGCGGAACCACATCTGATGCTCTTCGACTGCCGAGTCGTCTGATCACACGCCGCAATCAAAACAACTGCCGATCTCCTTCAACAGACAACCGTAGCCGAGACGGAGCTAATTCGACTTGTAAGTGATTTTTTCCTACCAGGCACTACCGTTGGTGTCTGGCAAATAGGCCAACACGTGTGCTACGGAGCTAAGGACAACACGATGTTGCGTCCGTAACCCCAAACCGCAAAGAAACATTAACCCAAATTGTTGCCAGTCATCAAAAGTGCCGTTACGCTTATCCCGTGGACGGATAAAGATTAATGTTGTTGGGTGGAAGGATGTGATATTGACTGGAGGTTTATCTGATTCAATGATTCCATATGATCATTTAAAATCTACGGTTTGAACCAGCCATCAAATACGTGGTTTGTTTAATTGGACTGTCAATTTGTCTGTAGAATTAGTTTAGGAACGATTTGGGTTAATGGGGCTTGTGACGAAAGCATATAGCTTCAAGTATGATACAATAATTGTTGCGTATTCAAACATTGATGGAATGTAATACTCGTTGTAATTTTAAAAATAGAATACACTGAGGGGAACGTGCTCTCGAATGCTTGGGGACAGTAATATCAAGTTCAGTAAAACTGAAATCTATCGAATAGGGCTCTTGAAAAAATCTACGTTATTGTTGGACTCCTTCGTTCTATGTCGACTAAGAATGTACATTACAATCACATGATTTTTTCATGCTCCACAGTTTTTAGAATGAATGAACAGTCCGATTTGGGAGTGACATTCTCTCCCGCACCGCTCGCAGAGATAGACAGTATTTGTTCGACCGGCGTCAGTTGCACGCCGGTGGCGTGATCTGCAGCCAAGAGCTGTATGTGCTCCTTCCTAGCCTGCATACGACAATTTATACAATCCCTATAAAATGGGCTGTCAACTCGTGTGGTTCAGTGCCAGGAGCTTTCATATCTCTTTTGCAAACGCCTTTGCACCGCAAGTGCGGTCTGCTCAATGGTCGACTTCCTGATTGCAATTCACCATAGAGTAGATCTTTCGGAATACGACCATTTTCCATTTTGTAGACATGACCAAGCCACTGTAGGGTGAACATGCTCCGTAGACCAGCTTTAGAAAGCACTTCAACATTAGCCACAATGTTCTAATAAAAAATCTCAAATTGATCCCTGATGACGCGCACGAGAATCTGGAAGAAGACCAATGTAATGTGTTGCGCATATTCTGGGCAAGTACAATCCACACATTTATGAAGTGAATCGTTCATACAACTCATTGGTGTAACGGAGAAGGTCCAGGTTAATTGCCGTAATGCACAGGATGATAGTGTAAAGTCTACTAAGGAAGACCAGAAGCAAATATGTAGAAAATTGGCATAATAGTCTTGCTGATCACAAGATAGCGTCTCGATAAAGATTTTCGTAGACGGCAAACCATCATCTTTTGTAATTCTCTTAACGTAAGTGCAAGCGTTGAGTTCGCTAGCCGCTGGGATGGTTTCGATATTTCCAATATGAGTGATCCCTCACCGATTTCGTATACCATTGTATTTATGTACACGGTTCAAGGTCATTCAAGGTAATTCAAGTATTTAATGGTCTCAAAATCAAATACTTTACAGTAGATTAAAAATAACGAGTATGCATAATATGAACAACGATGTTTTGTCAGTATGGAAAGTCAGCTTATGTACTGAGGTAAGAGGTTGCATTTGTTCCACATATACTTGTCAAGTACAGTCTTGAACATGTTCAGGCTTGATGCATAAATGATGTGTGGGGGCAGATAGTTCCAGATTAAACTAACTCAGACAGAAAAGAAGAAGCTTCGACAATTTGAGTGTGGAGTGTGGAATGGTTAACTTGAATCCATGAGATCTAATACGACGTGCTACATGCCGGTTACACGGGTGTTCAAATGGGTGATTCACTGTATGCAAAATGTTGAACAGCAGGATCGAATCACCCCTGACACTGCAGTACTAAAAGTCAAATGGGCTAGAGATGAAATTTTCTCCTCGTATGGTCTGCTGTATAGTCCGGTCACCAGTTTTGTAGCGCGTTGGTATACGCGTTGCAGCAAGGTCATGTCCCTTTGTATCCATGGGTATCATGCTTGAACAATCAAGTAATCCTGTATCCAGACCAATGATCTGCAACCTACCCGGAGCTGCTCCAATTTCTGTAGCAGTAAGTTGTGGTTAATACGGCCAAAGGCTTTAAACATATCTATTTAATAAGCATGAATTTGGTATTAATTATCCACGGCTCGAGTCCAGCTATGAAGTGTTGTACATACATTAGTGAGGCAGGAGTGTCTTGTCATGTATCCGTGCTGTGCGATTGCAAGTAGCTTATTTTGTTCTAAATGTTCGATAACCTAAAGAGCTAAAACGATTCCTTTAAATTCTATCACCAACACCGTTTTGCCACGATTACAAATTAATTGGTTATCTTATTTTGTTAGTTTTACCCATGAACTGCTGTGAAAAGTAATGTCAAAGGAATAACATACCCGTCCACACAGTCAAAACGTTGCGATTGACACCATTTCGAAATTATCATGTTTATGACTCAGGATCTTTCCCAAAAAGCTTTTTTGGGAACCTGATCCATATCGCAGTGCGTTCTCAGGATATATGAATACGATACACAACGAGCAATAGTTTGAATTCGATCTGAGATATCAGTTTGTTACTCGAAAGAGTTACAAGAAATGGTTAGCCGATAAGAGTCATGATTGAGTGATTGTATCAGGTCATACGAGAAGGCTTTTGTGCTTAGAGCTCTTCTCCCAGGTTGTACATTTAAGGACGTGCAGAATGCGTTTACGATGAGAGCTAATCACGAGCAGAACATCGCCGTCCGGCCCAACACAACAGCAAGAAACGCCAAAAATACCGACTATGACAATTGCGAACTCGTAATATATCGACTTTCAGAAGGATTGCGTTATAACGGTTTCAGCGAAAACAGCTTCGGAAGTATGAGATGGAAACGTCAGCCGCGATCAACCGATATGCAATTCGTCGAGCAAGCCCTGCGTGTCGAGAGCTTGAAGCGTACCGGTTGGCACGAAATCGATTGACAATTCAGAGCGAAGTGACAACAGGGACGAAAATGTTTCAGGATCAGTATTGTTTTGCCTGTATAAGATAGGCGTGTGTTTTGTCAGTGGTCTCGTGCGTAATAAACGCCTTTGACCAATCTCTTGTGTTGTGGGATTCGTGGGTGAACGTGAGTAGCGTTGGAAAGGTTGACCTCATGGATGATTCGAGACGCAACGTTGTGCATACGTGCAAAGCGGGGGGTAACCAGGTCAGTGTTTAACTGATGACCCGAATTTTGCAATAAGTGGCTAGATGTTGCCACCGTCATTTCCAGACTCTCTACCCCACCCCCTACACCAAGATTATGCCTCTGGGCCAACTAAATATAGTAGCTTCTCTTATTACCTGAAACTCATTGCCCGAAATATTCATGCATTCGGCATTTATCTTGATTTTTAAATCGATGCCTGATGCGTTAGACCAAATTTCAGAATACATGGAAATTCATTTTATCGTAATGCGCCTGCTTTTCGAACGTCATATACTACTTATTAATAAAATCTGACTTTAAACAAAAACAACTACCATCATGCTGTTATTGGAATGTTGCAAAAATATTCAAAACGGTTACCGTTGCTGCAATGCAGTGACTGTGGGACTTAGATTATTCCCCACATAAAAGCTAAATTACAATTTGCAAATGAGGATTTATCCTCGAAATGGCAAATAAATGGGTTTAGCACAAAGTAAGAACGGCGTTCGAATCTGTGACCCGATGAGCGGCAATAACCGCTAAACCGATCGTCTGCTTCCGTCCTGATTTTTGAAAGTCATATACTACTTATTAATAAAATCTGACTTTAAACAAAACTACTCCTAGCCTATATTTACACTCCGTCAACGATTTCGTACTACTGGAATGCCGCCATCGGAGACCGTAAGATATACCTCTCTGGCGAAATTCCATTACACCGAGAGCAGCCAACTGCTAATAGTTAACGATTGCAACAACCAGATTTGAAGTACTCAAATCCCATAGCTTGTAACAACCGCATTCTGACCGTTTGTCTTCCATGCAATAATATTAAATTCGGATAAACATAATTCAGTGTGAAAGTGATACAAAATATATATTTTGAAGCCTTGCAAACTCAACATTTGGATGGCTCATCCACGCAGTGGATTCGAATCTAAGGAATGCCTGGAGTTGATAATGCACTTATTCAGAACAACAATAACAAGCATTGGAACCTCAATAACTGTCTCTATCAAATGTTGAATATCGGATCTGATGAAAATAAACACTTTCGGCCCATTGCATTATTGAATTAAAAATGAAAAGGAAGTTTCAATTACACTTCTAGTAATATATACCATCACTACAGAGATTTTTACAGCAACAATCTTTTAATATTCGAAAAAACATCAACTTTAATTGACTTGCAGCTGCACTTTGACGGCGTAATTAGGCGGACATATGACAGCTGACTAAGGTCGAGTCACGTGCTTGCATTTCAAATCAACCAATCACCGCCCGCGGACAATGTGCGCTTTTAATTGCGCTGCCCGTTTGATTGTTGCGCTCATAAAGTCGTGATGTCTGGTATATCAATTGGGGCGCGCCCTATATTGAATGTTTAATTATTTATAATAATCCTAATTATTGTATTTACTTAGCATTAATGTGTTAACATACCCATAGATTGCATCGACCAAATAGTGTTAGAATCACTATGTATTTCATTTACAAAATAATTGATCACTCCGTTAAATTTTCACAAATAATCGATCTGACGATAGTTTCAATCGTGGGCATTTACCCATTGTTCACCCAATCAAAAATGGGAATGTATCCAAAGCATTGCAAGAAAGCATCTTGGGTCTCCACGAAATTATCGCATCAGGCATAACCCAAATTCGAAGTGGGAATCGTCCCACCTGCACCCAGTCCCAGATGGTCTCCATCTAGATCCCGGTTGAAAATATTATCTTGTGGATCCCGCAGTGCTTCCGCTCGAGAAAACAAAGCTCGCAGAATAAAGGCAATCGTTAGAATAATTGTTCCACTTATTACGGCAATAATCCAAACACCGGCAGAATCTTCGAAAAAACTGACCAAGTTCCACTGATGCGCCGGTGTGCTCTGATTGCTGTCCTGTGTGGGTTCTGTGTTATTGTTTGGGATCTGTGTTGTGCTATTTTCATAAAGTTCACTATCGCAACGGGCTTTATTGTATAATGATAATAATAAAACGGGTGTTAACGGTCCTGGCATGCATTGTGAAACAATGCTGAGACATGTGAAATAAACATTATGAATCATGTGTGTATGCGAAAATCCGATTTATGAACCGCATTCGCTCGATTACGTAGGTTCCATTGTGCAAATTGAACAATTTTCTCCCAATCGAATGTATTTATACTATGTGTGCATAAACACGATTGGTCAAAAATTCGGACTAATTTGATTGGTCGAGACGATCGTCCCAACACTAAAATTGGGTTTTCCGTTGGGTTAATTATTTAAGTGAACTGCGAATAAAAATTGGTTAACAGATCCGGCATTAAAACATGGTGGTGTAGCCCTTATTTTTATTATTATTCACAGATGAAAGTATAATAAGATTTAAAAGGAAGCTGTAAAATCATATCATCTAGAAAATAATTGATTTGAATGATTCTGTTGCTATGTCGGCATTTGAAAACATGTAACTTCTATGTCCTAGGAACTAAGCAGAAATGATTTCATTTCATCTTTGTCGGCTACAATTAAACTTCATTAATTCATTATTGATATTCTAAAATCAAAAACACAAAAGCATATGGGTAATCCTTTTGAATTACTTGTTCAAGGACGGTCAAGGCAGTTTAAGAAAGTGCCTTGAGAGAACATTTTGATTGCTTTTCAAATTTCATTCAGGTTTCAAATTACCTGCTATTTTCCTATTTTCAACTTCTATCAATGGATGTTTTGCGTAACCATTAACTTTGCAATGAAAACAAAAAAATGTGAAATATATCAACGGAACACTACTTGAGCGCTTGAAACAGGCTGCCAGGTTTTGATAACTAACATATTATTTTAAGCGATGCAGCCAACACAGTCGAGGAAATCTCCTATTGATCTTGGTTATATCCATTCGATCTGTATCAATCATGACCTATCAATCAGTGTAGCGTTAAAAAAAACTATGATTGCTTGGTAAAATATCTTGTAAATTATAAAATAGAAAGCTCAAAACAGCTCACTGAAGGCCATTGTGTGTTGAGGAAAATGATTGCGGCAGAATATGGTATGAGGTATGAAATCACAAGCCTGATCCAGGCAAAGTGCCGCACAGTCAGAGACTGCGCGTGGGCTAAGATACTGTCAGGTTGCCCAGGCCTAGACAGATATGAGGAAGAAAGAAGAACAGGAAATGGTAGTGAGACTCCAGCCTGTTTCAGCATGCAGCTCACTACCTCTGGCCAATCAATTTAGCACGGTGTTAGCCGCACAGCATAAATTACTGTACGATTGCACATCCGTGCTGAATAGTTAGTTATTGGTTCTCCATGGTGTCTAAAATGTGTTCCAGCAAAACAATAATCCCTAAATAGGGTTGATTAAATCCGCCGATTTAGTATTCGTTAACTTCAACAATGCAAAAAATTGATTTCAAAATGAAGAATAATATGTGCACTTTCAGCAGCAGCAGCATCAGGTTGATGACCTGAGTCGATACTCGACTCACCGTCAGCGTGCTCACAAAGCGAATGGAAAGGGACTTTCAACAAGCTGCATGGCTTCACGAGGATAAAGCGACTGCAGACTGGGTTGAGGCCGTCGAGCTTTGGCACATATAAACAGCAATTAAGTAGAGTGAATCCGAAAGGCGACATCAGCTCGACAGATGCTCCTTAGTTTTTACTGCCAGGTGCTTTAACGTGATTTCTTCGTCACTCGATTAACAGCATAATTTAACATCATCTGCGAAATCTTTGATAAGATTCGTTTAAACGATAACTTGAGATGCGTTTGATGCTTAGATGTTTGTTGGCCTCCTTCGGTTGATGTCGACCATAGAGGCACATCACCAGCGCATGATGATATCTTACTTCTCACCCTTCAATGATATAGTGTAAGGTCATTCGAAGACCATCAGATTAAACAGTATTTAAGTAGTCAGGGAACGAATACTTAAATAAAACTCGTCTATTTGAATTAATTGAATGGGTAACAGTAGAAGGGAAACTGTCTCAAGTGAAACAGACACGGACAGTTTAAAAATACCTTCTACAGTTTAGGCGGAAATGGGGTACCACTAGCATATATTCATGGGTCCGACAATTCCTCCTATCCCTTCGCGTGAATAGGCCGTGTAAGGGATGGTTTGGATTATGGATAAGGTCTCCTCTGATTTGTCGATAGAGAAAGTCGAACAAATTCAGGTGAGTTATTCTTTCTTCGCAAGGCATGTTTCGGATGCTGAGAACTAGTTTTGTTGAGCGGTGACGCTGCATAAGATCTACATCCTTCTTCAGTCACGGTGACTATGTATGCTCAGCGAATTCCATGACTATCCTCATGTACGTATTCACGATCCGTGGGAATATCTTCGACGAAAATGTCCCCAAAACCCGTTTGAGTATATTGCGTACACGTGATATTTTTTGTAAAAGCAGTGGTTTCTTGAAGTGAGGTGTTTAAGCACGAGCATATCCAGACACCCAAATCTTTTTCTTCACTGCAATTTTCAAGAACATGTGAACCCATCTTGTTTGTGAACTCTACTTGCTTCCCAACATTTGTGAGCCTGCATTTGTTGAAGTTAAAAGTCGGTTTGTTCTCCTTTATGTTGTTGGCCAGCCCTACGAGGACCCAACGTTAATCACGTCACCACTCGTTTCCTGCGTTACGATTAGCTCTCAAGGTCAACCATTTCGACATTAATCACGTTTATCTCTGATTCGCCAATCGCTTAGATCGTTTATCCAGCTTATACCAATTAACAATGCTCACTCCAATCATTTATAGGTGCTTCTCATAATCACAACTAGCTACGCGTCTTGTCTGTGCCGTTTGACACTTCAATCGATTTGGTGCCAACTGGTTCAGTTACCGTCTCTCCACGTTGAGTTCGCGCGACAGATCTTGAAGAATTACATATCGTTCACTAGCTGCTAATATTCCCCATCTGCACCTGTTTAAGAACAGATTATTTCTCGAACGGTTCTCAGGAAATTCTTCCGAAACACGACCTCGTATGTGAGTTCGCTATTGTTGTCGCTGGTCGCTCTGGTGTTGTGCCGCAGAATGGTGTAGGGCATATCATCCGAGAGCTCACATATTGCAAGTAAGATTTACGCATGTACAATAAGATTACGCAATCCGATTTGATAGTAACAATCTCTCCTACAGCGTTCACAGCGATGCACATAACACGGTCAATTCTGCAGAATGATGTAACAATTGCTGACCCTGCTTTTCAAGATCATCGCTTCACATAATTCCCTTGAATTTAGCACCCTCTTTCCACGCTAACGGCTCAATCTACAAATCATTCACATGACTTTTAATATGATTGTGGGCGGGAAATGAGATCCATTCAAATTTTGATTGCTGATCTTTTGAAATCAAGAATCAAGAATCAAGAATCAAGATTTTATGGTGATAAAAAG
>JACCGJ010018025.1:0-18467 GCA_013407085.1 Atriophallophorus winterbourni
ATTGATTCTGGATTCGGGATTGAACTCCATCCTGAGTTTAATATATCGCCTAGCCACCTCAGCCGGTGCCCATAAATATATATATATATATATATATATTGCTAGAAATAATGCCCAATGCTCTACGTCTGAGCGGAAATCAAATATTCATAATGGGTGATTTCCACTTTCCCAGGCTTTGCACCAGTAACATGCGGATTATAATGTCCGTGAGTTGAATAAAGTCATTTTCATTACAACCACCTAAATCACTTTACACGGCAAAGAGTCTACGACAAATCTTTAATACTAGATTTGATTTCAACATCCAAAGCAACAGCATTCGTGTAAATCCAGTAGCATAATTCTCTTCGTATTCCGGAGACGGAGTCCCGTTAGGCAGTCCGAATTTATATTCAAATTTGTCATGCGAACTCCTACGACGCCACGTTGTAGTGTCGTAGAGAAGAAGCACTTGCTTCAAGGGCAACAGCTGATTCCCAATATTGAACTGCCCTTGGGTACATCTCAATGCAGTGATGGAGAGGACACTGCATTCCGTTTCTTTGGATAAAAGACGCGAATCAGCAGAAAGCGGTTGAAGGCTCTGTATCGACTGGCGAGGAGCTCAGAACCTGGGTATGCTTCCAATGGTGGTAGAGATTTTCAGCTTTCTTTGTCGGTTACCGCCCGCCTTAATCTGGGCAGCCCCCAGTCAATAAGGTACCGTTTTGTCACGGTCTGCTTTCCACATTGGGTACATGTGGATAAGAAATAAATCCAAGTTATTCGTGCTTCTTTCAAGCGCCCTGACATCCTTAGGATTTCCGTTGTCTGTTTAGTGTGAGACCAATTAGTAGTGATGGTTCTATTGCTAATCATATACGTTCCCTTCTTTGACTATCCCCCACTGATCTGAGGCAGCTTCAGTGTTAGACGCGAAACGCCGACATATAACGCATCTTACTGATTGAGTTAAATTTCAGTTTCATTAGATTTCAAACAATTACTGGGAAAGTAGTCCCATTCAAAGACAATTGGAAATAAAGTGCGCACGTATACCGCACATAGTAATCCATGAAGTCTCAGAAAAAATAAAATGCATCAGAGATTTTTACACACCGTTTTTGAATGTTCCAAATTCTAGCGTCTGTTTCTTAATGAATTTATTATAATATGAAAAAATATAATTTCGTTGTTTTTGATATAGAAAGTTTTTTCTGCATTATGTAGGCAACACGGGTAATTGCTGCAGCTTTACCATGCTTCATGTAATCTTCGTATATATATTGTACGATTTATCTTCTGGTTTGATCAATATTTCGCACAAACTACTAACCACTCATGCGGCATTTTTAATCGCTGAATTACAGGTCGCACTGAGTGCATCCACAAAATCGATCGTACGAAATTTGGCCAATCACAAGCGTTGTGATCTTTGTGTGCAAATTTCAACTCTTGTGTTTCATACATTTCGTCCGCATTTCACGGAGCACAGCAGTGAGTGCAAGTAAGCATTATAGAAAATTATTCAAATTATTACATCAACAACCAGTAATATATAATGATTTAGTTTTGGAACAATAGAGATTGTGGTAGTTATAGTCGAATCAATTAATTCCATTGTTGTACAATGTTTATGAAGCAACGAACAGCTTTTTATTTATCCTATTTACAACCTATTCAGCTAGAATCAGTTTAACTCCATGATCGTAAAGTTTTGATTTGCGATGCTGTTATTCTGACTTGTTATATTAAATAAATCTTAACTAATTAATCGATCTAGTGCATATAAAATGTAGATGTATGTTTTGCGTTTCTTTGTAATCTGTCCACAATATTTCGTGGACGGACTAAACAAATGAATGTTGGCCTACTTTGGTCTATATCTGTAATGGATGTACATCACAATCGCATGAATGTTCATGTTCTTTGGGCGGAACAATCTCTCCGACAGCGCTTGCAACGAAAATCAAAACTTGGTTGCATTGCATCGATTGCCGCAGGTAGTGTGAACTGCGTTCACCAGCCAAGATCTGTATTTGCTCCTCCTTAGCTTGCAGACGACGCTTTACACAATGCCTCCACTGTGAGCGGTCAAGTGCAAGTTCTTCCCAACTCGCCGGGTCAATGCCGAGAGCTTTCATATCTCTTTTGAAAACCTCTTTCTACCGCAAGTGCGGAGTGCTTTTTGCAGCAACCAAGATGGGTTGCACACACTTAGGTAAACGCTTGAGCCATAGTTCCTTTAGTAAGGACTCGTCCATATGCGATGACCCAAGCAGGCGGCGCATCTCCATTATTATGGTAGATGGTTTTTTGTTGGCAATGTCTAAGTTGCCGAACAGCAATATATATATATATATATATATATATATATATATAATTAGTATTGCTCAATACCTTAAATATGTGTTTGTTTTGCTATATTTTACTATTGAACTATCGTGCAATGTTATGGAATGTTTCCCGAAATTAATTTCTACAATTGTCATGATCCCTTTGTTCATTTCAAGGTCATGCCATTATTATGAATATACCTGGAGCGCAAACTACCCGAGTGATATTGCAATGCATAGTTCACGATTCCAAGTTAACTATTAGCGCAATCAGTGGTGAATTGAACGTGTTCAATTTTACACAATCTGATGGCTCAACTGGTATTGTCGATCGTATTGTGGAACGTTCAGAAAACAGGAAAACCTTTCTCATCGGTGAACTTATTCGAATTTCGGTGACCCGATTCCTAGTCCTACGTGGCGCTTCACCAAATCTGGCAGATCATCAGATATTGAGCTGCCAAATGTGAGTGCATTGTATGGTTTTGGTCTCCTTTCGAAATAATTCATTACTTCATTCAATCAGACCAGTTTGCTTAAAGATAACGCGAGCTGTGCGGATGGGTCTAAATTAAAATTTATTTGATACAATTTATTTTTATATTGAAAAATTAGAATATTTTTTTTCTCGTTGAAACTATGCCAAGTCCATCAAATAGATTTCAAATTCACTTTCTTGATAATTTGTAATAAATAGCTCGGTATATCCTCAAACTACAGACGCTTTACATTTTCAACTTAAATATATTTCAAAAGATGATGTTTCCGGAGTTTCACACGGATAAAGGTGGAAGTGTGCTGACTGTGAATAGCGCAACAGTTTATCACGCAGGTACATCTACATGTCAATATGCGAATATGATGAGTGAACAATTTAGTATCAAGGTTGAAGTTGAGTTTTAGAGAATAAGTACCAATTTAAATTGTATTTTTTGCTTTGCTTTTGCTTTAGCTATGTTCTGTTGCGTAACCAATTATCTCAACCGTCAGAGACTAAATGTTTCGCATTGAAAAATCATAGATAGCAACATAGAAACAACGTTGCTGGTTAGAGTCATCAATGCGTTACATCATGCTTAAACTGGTATACAGAGGATGTTTACACAACAAGTACGTCATGAGAATGGAATAAGAAGCTTGAAACATTCGAAATACTTCAATCCGAAATGCTTTCGAAATAATGAATTTGTAGCTTACTTATATCTATCGTTTTATGCATCAAGCTTGTCCAACAAACACTCTGGGATTCTGTGTTTGAACATCGTGGTTCGTTCCAACAGTGAAATTCGAGTATAATTTTGCTTACGACATATTCAGTGTTTCCAATCTCATTGAAGTTAATCTGATTCTCTCCAACTGATGACCGCAGAAAATTCAAAAACCGGTTGTGGTGTGCATATGCGAGGATGTTAGCAAGAACGTAATTTGTTCTGTATTTTGTTTGTCGTATTCAGCAAGCAGTTCTAGTAATATCGATGATCGCATCCGATTGATTCATATTAACACGAGAGCCAATAAGTAAAATATATTGGTTTATTAATTGGCATTTGTATCATACATCACATTCATTCGTTTATTGCTAAGCTTGCTGCATCAGCCCACGTATTCTGAACGAGACCGGTTCGGCCAGACTGCAGTAGTGGAACAAAGCGATGTTTGTCTGGCAGGCTACAGCACTCCAAGCATCATTACAACATTATTGCATAACTGATTGGAATTAATTATCAATATTGATCAAAATACCAGATAGTTTTACATGTAATCTAGTTTGTATCGCGTATAATCTCATGAAACTAGATGTAGATAGATAGAAAAGACAACTCATAGTCTGTTATTAGTTATTATTGTTTATTAAAATTCCATTCATCGATGCCTTTATTACAATTGCTTTCTAGCCGGACTATCAATCGCAAGTAATAGTTGACGCAAAGCCGTGAAATTCGCAAGTGCAGATAACAAATGTTTGTCAATTATGGTCGTATTTATACAGAAGGCCACTTGGATTGTTTGAAAGCATTCTCCAGATTCTTTCGGAATAATATACCAAGGCCAACCAGCGCGATAACAGATACAGCGGCAATCACGATTCCCGCAATGGCGCCGGAACTAAGTCTCCTTGATGGAATCACGAACGAATCAGTTTGTGAAGTTGCCGCTAATGAACCAGGTAGTTGAAGGCTCACGCTGAATTCATATTTCTTACCTAAATGGAAAGGAAACGACTGTAATCTGTGAAGCAAATGCAGCTGTGACTATTTCATCGGCTGAAATTAGCTGGTTCAAAAATGGCGAGAATTTGAATCATAAAGGATCGGTAAGTTACGTTCAGAAAATGTTTCAAATTTTTCAAAGCTTCACAAACAAAATTGTTTTCATGTCTTTTATCAAAAAAGCATAAACCATATTCAAGGAAAATAGTATTGACAACGCAAAGATGCTCTTTGTTGATTGTCTTAAGAGCGGCAGGTGACATGCCCAAGTGAATGTCACCATTCTCGTGAAATTGATTCCACGACTAAATTGGAGAAAACGTATCCATATTTTGTCTCGGATAAGGTATTTTTAAAGAATATATAAAGGTATGCTGTTATGTGTTGTGCTATAGCAACGAACATATATAAATAGAAATTGCTACAGTTAGAATCTTAGGAATTTGCAGTTTAATTCTTTCGAATAAAGCTGCAAATCTAAAGTGTGAGTAGTGGAAATTTTAAAATGTATTACACTCACTTACACTTTAAAATGTATTACTCACTATAACTGATCTTACTCTCTCCACCTGATGACGGCAAACAGCCAGAAACCGGTAGTGGTGTGTAAGTGATAAATATGTGAGCACCACAATACATTCTTTTTTGTCATTTATTTTCGGTATTCCTATATGCGGGCAGAATTTTAAGACCTGATACCTTTTGAAAGTTAGACAACTACATAATATTATTAATTTAGCATCAACAGATTATTTCGAATAACTGTAGTTAGTCCCTCAATGCATGTAAAGCATTTCAAATTAAATTATACAACCAGTATCAGCTTGATTCATGTAGAAGAGATTTGAGGATTACACATAAACGTTTTCAAATCTTAGGCATACGCGAAATTAAATTTTGTTATATTTTCTAATTGTGAACGACGACAAATCAAAAAATGATTTTAATGTTGATAAACTAGTTAACCATGATAGCATTTTCCATTATGATGGTTTTTTCTTACTGAATCGAAAAGCATATATAATTCAGTGATGGAATATTCGCTTTACATTTCCATTTTTGCTGCTCAATCGTCAGTAGAAACGCATTATAGTTATTTACACCGTCGATCACGACAGTGCACAATGTGATCACTGTACTCGCATATCTCTCTTTGATGTGTTCATTAGCATTGTATGATCCCGAGCCCAATGTGTATAGAAACCTCGACCATAACATTTTTATTCACATGCCATACGGTCTATTCTACTATTCGCTGCTGGACCATTTGCAATTGAGTATTCTTGGATAATTCTAAACTCAAGTTGACTTGGTTTCATTTATCTGTTCGAATTATCTATTAGGGATGAACATTTGCTTTTCGACCATGTTCTGAGAGTTATTTTTAACAATGTATTCATACTAATCAATGATTCTAATTGTTTTCAAACACAGAGTCAAGTTTTGCGGAATTGTGAATACGTTGAAGTTTAACAATGTCGCCGCCAAAGGCGAATAACGTTGAGCGTATATTAGTTAATGTGTGGGGATGGGTTCCTCCATACGTGATTTCGGTGTTTTGAGTTATCCAACAATGGACATTCATGATTCAATGCATTGTATCGAATGTCCACGGTTGGATAACTCAAAACACCGAATTCACGTATGGATGAACCCATCCCCACACATTACTTAATATACGTTCGACGGTATTCGCTTTTGATAGCGACAATGTTATTCTTCAATGCAATATTCGAGGGAATCGTGAAACTGCTTTCCCTTGGCAAAAAGACGCCGGAATGCCCCAAATGGGAAACTCTTACGAGATTACGGTAAATTCATTGACTATTGAAATACCATGCATTCCATTAATATGGATAAGAAATAAAGAACAATGGCAAAGCGATTTACTCAGACCATAATTATTTAATAAACTGTTGCCTTTTTTAAAGGTTTCGTGAATCAAATTGTATAAATGACGTTTCCTGAAGATAGCATGATATGTTTTGAATATGTCTTCAAGCAAGATTGACTTTCGAATAGAACCTCATGAGTTGGGTGGGAATTATCATTGAGGATGGAATATATAAGCCGATATCAAAAGTAAAGTAATTTGTCAATTATAATCCTCATAAGGTTCATAGCTTGCGCGATAAATGATCTTGATGAAACGTTGGACTTGAACGGACACTTTAGAAGGAAGAGCAGATATATAGCAGCCTAACTGTACAGAATATTAGTCATATACAAGAGAATATGACGAACTAAACACTTCTAAACGTCCTACTTCGGTTTGAACATGGTCATATTTAACTCCTCATTATCCTAAATTGCACCCGCTGAGTCTTTGCGACACATTGTATGAACCACAGATAACCGAGACTAAGGCTTAATATGTTAAGCCTATTTGAACAGATAGGCTCGGATTAAGTACTATCATTTTAGGTGGGCGTTAGACACTCGGCCTTCCGATTTCGAAAAAAACAAAAATACTACTATTGATGAAGGATCATTTTGTTTGGCAGAAAAAGTAGTATGTCGTTGAGCTTATAAATATTACAGTCTTGTTATTTAAACTTGTTCTTTATAAATAGTAGAATCAAGAATCTATCTTTTTTCGGTATCGAAACATCGAGACAATAAATTTTTCGTCATTAAATTCTGTGAAGTATGTGATAATTTAGGATTTTAATTCAGTTGTCTTTCCAACCCAGGACTTGATTGCAAACAATATTGCTCTGCGTTTCTTAACTCACGAATTGTCTCCACCTGACGGATAACCACCGCGTTTTATATCCTAATTTTGCCCAATATGCTTACTCGAGGCAATAATCGTTGAAGCTACGAACGGGTTACATTCAGTGGGTATTTTTGACAATATAAACGATACTCCTTAGTAAATATATTTAATTTATCCTGGAAATTGCTCTGCAGGAAGCGTGACAATATTTGTTGTTTTTCCTTCGTGCATAACTTATTTATTTGTAAATAATATACACTGCAATCAATTGAATATTGTTTCAAACATAAATGCTATTTTGAAAGGCGCTAATGAAATCATAAGAAGAAAAATATACATGCACAGAACAAAACACTCATTGAAGCGTTTTGAGAGATGTGACGTTCTTGTTGGCTACTTCTCTACCGATTCCGTTCAATGGATCGTCCCCCAAAATATTCTTTAGATGGCTTTCAAAAAGTGGTCATTTTTTCACGGGGATACTATGAGATCCATTGCGCACATACCTTGTGGCAATCTGTCAACCTTGTGAGGCGACATTTTTAATTATATATGCCAACACTCAGCGATCACTTGACGAATATTCTTTTCTACTTTCGGAGTTCGCATGCATTCTAGGGACCGTGCAGTCAGAGCTCCAAACCATGAGAACACTGGAAAAACTTTGAACAATATTTGAAAATTTATATAAATGTTTAGTAACAGTAAATGTCTAACAGTTTCCATGAAATGTCTATACATATATTTTTCGATTTTGAGTAATGAACTTACAAACAAATCTATCCGCATGCCTTCCCTCCCATGAATTAGGTATATAATATATAAAGTAATCAAAAATGCATTCACTTTTATGACATTTTAGGAAAGAATTATGAATTCAGCTTGAGCCTTCAACTACCTGGTTGATTAGCGGCAACTTCACAAACTGTTTATGTCGTGATTCCATCACAGGACTCAGTCCCGGCGCCATTGCGGGAATCGTGATTGCCGCCGCATGTGTTATCGGGCTGGTTGTACTTAGGATAGTATTCCGGAAGAATCTGAAGAATGCATTCAAACAATCCAAGTGGCCTTCAATGTAAATGCGACCATAACTGGAAAGCAATTGTTCTCAGCACTTGCGAAATTTCATGGCTTTGCTTTAACTATCACTCGCGATTGATATTCCGGGTAGAATGGAATTATTTTGAACGCATCAATAAATGGAATTTTAATAAATAATAATAACTAATTACAGTCTATCAGTTGTCTTTTCTGTCTATGTACATCTAGTTTCATGAGATTATACGCGATACTGACTAAATTACATGTTGTAAAACTATGTGGTATTTTGATCAACAGTGATAATTAATTCCAAACAGTTATGCAATAATGTTGTAATGATGATTGGAGTGCTGTAGCCTGCCAGACAAACATCGCTTTGTTCTACTACTGCATGCTGGACGAGCCGGTCAGAATACGTGGGCTGATGCAGCAAGCTTAGCAATAAACGAATGAATGTGATGTATGATAAAAATGCCAATTAATAAACCAATATATTTCACTTATTGGCTCACGTGTTAGTTTGAATCAATCGGATGCGTCATCGATATTACTAGAACTGTTCGCTGAATACGACAAACATAATGCAGAACAAATTAAGTTTTTGCTAACATCTTCGCATATGCACACCACAACCGGTTTTTGAATTTTTTGCGGTCATCTGTTGGAGAGAGTCAGATTAACTTTAATAAGATTGGACACACTGAATAAGTCGTAAGCAAAATTATATTCGAATGCCACTGTTGAAACAAACCACGATGTTCAAACACAGAATCCAAGAGTGATTGTTTGGCAAGCGATCAAGCATAGAAAAAATATCACGGGACACATTTTCCCTTCCGAACCACAGAAACGAGGACGAAAATCTTGTATCCTTTATTATACACGAAACTAGAAGGATAAACTGCATCAAATATGCTATTTTCCAACACAAAATCCACAACCTACTCTGTGAGAGCAGTTCAAACATCCAAGGTTTCGTCAAAAATAAAGTTTGTTGATAATAATTCATCGATGTATAGTACCAACAATGTGAATCGTATTCAGAAATCTAGGAATGGATAAAAAGCTGCATATGCCGAGTCGCACTTTTCACTTTCGGACCGAAGAAAGCTCGAACAAGTGGGTTCAAAGGTTTGCCAACAGATGAAAACTTGCGACTTTTGAGAGCAGCTAGAAATAATGTCTAACAGACTGCAAGGAGATGTGCAAATGACTACTGGACAGCAATTAGACTTAGTATCCGAAAAGGTTGCGGATACTGGAAATTTTCACGCCATGTATAATGGGATCAAGAGAGCC
Source organism: Atriophallophorus winterbourni (assembly GCA_013407085.1). NCBI lineage: Eukaryota > Metazoa > Platyhelminthes > Trematoda > Plagiorchiida > Microphallidae > Atriophallophorus > Atriophallophorus winterbourni. Next base: position 9,591 of record JACCGJ010018025.1, read on the forward strand.
ATTGGTCCAAACAAACCTAAAACGGCTCCCATAAAGTCTGCATCTGGTGACCCGATGGTGGACAAAATTCAGCAGATGGAAAGATGGGTAGAGCACTTCTTCTCTTTCTACTCTAGGGACAGTACGGTTTTACCACATGTTTTTTTGCTGACTATTTATTATCTATATAATCCGCCTACTCTTGACGAGCGCATTAGGGCGATCGATCGCTTAGCGAATGGATAGTCCCCTGTTGACGACGGAATTCCACCTGAGCTCATCAAATGCCGTAGAACAGCAATATTACAGCCTTTTCTCTTTTTGATTTTCAGTGCTGGCAGGAGGGGAGGGAGTCCCACAAGAAATGCGAGACACAAAGATTATCACGCTATTTAAGAATAAGGGTGATAGAGGCGACTGCAACAATTACAGAGGAATCTCCCTCTCAAATGTTTTAGGTAAATTGTTTGCTAAAGTCTTACATATCCGGCTGCAAGTTTTAGCTGATAGAATTTACTCCGAATCGCAATGTGGTTTCCGCATGGAAAGATTGACCGTTGACATGATCCCTCCAATAAACAACTTCGAGAAAAGTGTCGGGAACATCGTACGCCATTATACGCTGTTTTTATCGATTTAACGGAGGCATTCGTCTACGTCAGCAGGGAGGGTCTTTTCAAAATGCTTGATTTGATTGGCTACCCACAAAGACTGCTAAAGCTAGTTATTTCGTTCCACTCAGGCATGAAGGGCTCAGTACTTCCTAACAGTTTCCATTCAGAAGCCTTTTAAATTCGCCAAGTCGTCAAACAAGGGTGTGTTATTGCACCAAAGCTTTTCGGCATTTTCATTGCTGTGCTTCGGAAGCACGCTTTCAAGACGAGGACAGAAGGTATTTAATTTCGCACGCGAAGTGATGACAAGCTGTTTACCATAAACCGGTTGAGAACAAAAAATGAGGCACGAAATCTGATAATCCGTGACCTGCTGTATGCACACGATGCAGCCTTGGTTAAGGGACTGTATCGCCTCCCATCATAATGGTTGGAAACTGTAAGCTGACTGTAAAGACAAAGATGTTGGTATACAGCGCGTGCGTACTAAATGCTTCACTATACGGCAGTAAATCCTGAACCACCCACACAACACACGAACGGAATAAAAAGCGTGTTTTTTCGTGCCTCATTCCGCACTTATCTAAGCATTCCCTATTCCTAGATAAGGGGTTTTCGCTGATGAGAAGAGCTATTATGGGTATTTTAGGATTAAGTTGAGTTTCCGAGGATATAATTCTAGAAAGTGTTGTCCAGCATCACTTGCATAAATGCAACAGACTTGGCAAATACATTTCTTTTTAATGATCCACATACAAGGCACAAGACCCATGTTACTTCCACATCGTTCTCCCCCACCCGAAGCCAATATTTTATTCGCAGTTCATGAAGGAACAAAATAATGAACTGTTTTGTTTTACGCATGGCTCGATACAAGGCTAACGAATAAATGAATGTTTCTGGGCATAGTTATAATTGAAATGTATCGTGTTGATGTTGTAATCTGTCAGGTTTTGCAAAACGAGTCTGGATGACTAAAATTTATAATTATTTCATCGAAAGCTTACACTGTCTCTATCAAACCAACGTAATACACATTACGATTCATGTTTCTTTGACTTAACATTTTACTGGCGTTGCAGACGTATTGAAACAGCAGATCGTGTTGGTCGCTTCAAACTGGCGTAGGTGTTGCTTAACATCTTCAACGGCCGTCTCTTCGGAGATTAAGACTAGGTCTAGAACCAATAATTGTTGCAAATTTCGTTGTAGTGTATAAACGAAAACATGAGTTTACAAGCGGATGTAATCGAACATTTAAGTGAATTTTTAGGATCGTGTTCGGGTTGAAGGATATACTGTGTAATATAGTTGAGGCTGATTGAAGTCTCTAATAATAAATCATTGCATATTGCGCAGTTTTCTGAAGTACTGCATTGCTCTTGAGTGTTGAACCTATTACATTGGGTATGTGTGAGCTAAATATACCATCATTAGTTATTGTTCTTTTTCCTTTTTTATTAAGACCTCACGAGTTCTGCCATAGCCGTGCTCAGAAATGTAATCTTAACAGGTTTCAATCCTCCTCCTTTATATTTCGACAAAAAAGGAACTCGAAGAGTTTCAACAACAAGGGCATTAGAAATATGAAGAGAACAAGCAATGTCACGCAAGTTTTTGACGTCACCTTTCACGGTTTCCTGAAACAAATCCCGAGAAGAATTATGGTACAAAAAATAGAACTATAATTCGTAATACCGTTCGATCTAGTCTCCCTTTTCAAACATGAAACATCGGCTTATATGCGGCAGTTTGAGTCGGATCCTTCTTGAGAAGGAAGCATTCGTTTTTGTCCGTATGTTGGATGTCGTGATGCGGTCGAACATTTTAGTCGCCTGAAGTGAGTTGTTCGGCTGATTGGTTGGCGTTTGGTCGACAGGTCGATTTGGCTGCTTTGAAAATCGTAATTTCGTCATTTCCCACATTACACACTATAACTCGTTAACCACACAAGGTCGAATACAGAAACCGGTTTAAAAATTCGTACCTGGACACACTCTTCGCTTTTATAGCAAAAAACGTAGAATCGTTAGCAATGGGAAAAGGTTTGCACGCGGGAGCAAACTGAACTATTTACGCAGATATGGCAACTTCGCTGTTAATAAGTTGACAAAAGCAAAACGAATGAATTCCGCTAGATATGTTGTATATAAATATATATTATATATATATATAATTCATATAGTCTCCGGAACAAATTACGGCTGAGAGGGTTGTAATGCTTCCATGGGGTGAAACTCCTGAATCAATTCTGGCGAAATCGTTATCGGTTTCCAGGACAGAATCAGTTGGTCATTTCCAGTCATGATCGGAAAAACACCGGGTTTCAGCTTCCTAGTTTTGTTAACGGTTCGATCAAGCAGTTACGGATTTCACTGCATTGTTACTGTCGCTGGAGCTGGAGCTGGTGATATTTGCTATTCTCCCAGATGGGATTTGTGATTCAAATCCGCAATTCGCTAAAGATTGCCCAGGTCGATTCTCTTCTGGCGACCTTGTAAATTGCCCATGCCACATTTCGTTTGGTTAACGATTCTTTTATGCGACTGTGAATTATATAGTGGGGTTCTTTGCTCTTATGTTTCGGGACAATGTAACAATTTAGATTTATCATGTTGGTGATGTATTCTGTGATTTTTTTTGTAATGCGAATCGGGATAACTGAACTTTTTATTATGTTCATCGAAAGCCACAATTGTTCCCATCAAACAAATTTAATCCACTTTTCTATTTGCATTTGTTTGTTTGACAATTCTACTGGCGTTGCACACATATTGAAAGGGCAGAACAATTTGGTCGCTTCAACCCAGCGGAGGTTGATACTTAACATCTTCATCGGCCGTGGCATTGGATATTGCTCTGCAACAGATGTCTGTAGCAAAGTTCCTTGTCGTTCTATAATCGAAAACATGATTATACAAGGGGATGTAATCGAACGGTTGGTGAAATTTTTAGTCTAGTGATCAAGGTGGATCATCTAATCTGTTATATAGTTGGGGCAGATAGAATTATCTCATAATCAATAACTGTGAATTGCGCTGTAATCCGACGTACTGCATTGATTTTGAGAGATTTTCGTTATGCGCATCAGATGATGATGGTGCTTGCTTGTCTGACCAGCAACCGATGTGTATCGCGGTTGGTAAACAATAGGAATCGGAATTCTGGCAAATAAAATTGCATCAAGATTCAATATACAAGAATGTATGACATAACACCATAGGATATTAGTATGAGGACAATAAATATATACAAAAATTGAGACACTAGAACGTTGGACGGATTTTTAGTAAGAAAAAATGTCGTGTGTTGTCTCGGAATGATGAAAAATTAATCGTTTGGATAAACTTTGTGTAAATTTGCTCAGTTAATTTATCTAAACGAGATGTAAAGTGGGATAACCAAGTTACAGGTCTTGTTTATTTGCTGGAAACCAGCAATAAATCCAGCGAAGTGTACAGCTATGCATATGGGACCTTCGTGAGCGATGAAAATGTGCTTTCGTGATGTTGCTTTATTCATGTCTGTACATTATGAGAGATATCTGGGGGATACATTTGTCGGACTCGCTGAAGATCAATGAGGACATACTCCGAAATCACCCGCCTCTAATCGAGTGTAAATGTAATTCGGCTAACGTTTCCAATGTTTACTCCTGATATATCAACGATAATCTATGGCCAGCATTTCAATCATTGTCTTGAATATGGTCTACCAAAAGGAGTGAATGCAAATTTAGAGAAAGCTAAACTGCGAGCAACAAAGCAGGTCAAACGTTTTCATTTGAAAACCTGTGGGGATCGTCATGACAAGTTGCGTCTCTATCAACTGCAGAATTGACCTCGCCCCCCCGGATTAGTCTTTAATTTTACGGTTCGACATTACAACAGAAACAGGAATTACTCGGGGTCATAGCCATCAAGTTGAAGAAGCGGAGGACCCTGTGGCTCTCGGCACAAGTCACGTTGTCCATTCGGATGGTGAACGCAAGGTATGCGTTACCGCAATAGGTCGCAATCAGAGTTGCAGTTCAAGGCATAAATGTAGTCCTCTCTTTTTGATGGACAATGGTTTGATGTTCTGACTGTCTCGCGCCAGACTCCCTTTTTTGGTCGATTCATCGTTCTAGGGAAGTCATTGATGATGCTCAAACCCCTCTCTTCCTCTGTTTGTATTAAATGTAGAAGAGAAACTAACCATTTTGCACTGTAATATGGTTATTATTATGGACGGTGTTTTGATTTGGGAATGAGCACTTGCTGGAATTAGTGTTGATGTTATATTACTGGTAGGATAATAGGTTACATTTATGGGCAAGTGATTGGGACACGGCTACGGTCAGGGCTAGAGTTTAGGAATAACGAAAGCAAAATTATGTAGTATGTTTGTTTTTGAAAGCTGAATCACAGATATCTGTTTCATAAGTTTCTATACAAAATTGCGATTATCTCTTATCAATACATCGTTTACCCATGAAAGATATCAATGCTCAACGTGGCGTACATATTGATATTCATACTATTATTGCTCCAGGGAGAATTAGTATTGAGGTCTGTCGCGTTTTTGGAATACCTCAATTGATTGTGATCATGCTCTTGTGGAGTGTATGTACTAGGTACACGACCTCTGAAAGCAAAAAGCCTCGTGATCTAAACCCAGAGTCCCATTAATGTTTTAGATAATCAATTGCTCCTTGTGCAACTGCGGATTAACGATGAATGGATGAATGGATTGTTGCGGGATGGAAGATGTAGCGTGATTATGCGGGACGCCTTTGAGACAACACAATCAGATCTGAGTTCTCAAACGTTTTCAATAAGTTCTGTTTAAATTTCTCACCCGCGGCGCTAAACAACTTCTGGTGCTAAACGCACTCAACAGCGTGGACGGAGATTGATTCGAATTTTTCAAGTGAACGTGTGAGATACTGTGGTTCATTGAATAGCGAGATGCAAATCAATACGCAATAATGTTGTGATTACCAAAACTATTGTTCTAGTTGTTTTTGTGCACAATTCTATCTGCACTGGAATTTTGTTGTGCAACAAAATTGTGAATCTCATTCCAATACAAATAGGTCAGTATCATATGTTACGCTTAGAAATAAGCGTGATTGCTAGGTATAAATTTTTGGCCTCTAAAATAGATATTGATCTGGTTCTTTCTTAACAATTGAACAAGAGGTAGAAATAACATCCTATGTGAGCAGTTGTTCAGATCACGCAAGCACGATCAGATACAATGGATATTGCTCAGTGATATACTCGTATTGCATGATGTAGCTGTGACGAACAATTTTCACATAACAAAATCTACGAATCATAAGGGTATCGGTCCTAAGCCCGTTAAAATACCGTTCTTACGTAAATATATGTTGAACACGGTTAAAACTCGTTAGAAAAATTACCGCAGAGTAATACCATGAGAAATTAGACTGTGCATCGAAAATGCATACAGTGAAGATAGATGCATCACGAAGTTCAAAAGAAACACTACCAAGTGAATCGGTAGTTGACGTGTCAGAAAGCAGTTCAGCCGATACTATTGGTCACTGTTTTCCAACAGTACAACCTCAAAACGATCAATCATCCTTGACGCAAAATACCTTTATATGCCGTCTCTCGAGGAGTCGGCATGAGAGATATTTTGCATTCCGCTAGCTTCCTTCCCTACACCCCATCATTGTTGAGGAACACAACTATGAAATGCATCTACACCAAAGCACAATGTCTCGGACAGAATATCGGTGAACTGCGTGCAGTTTTTCTGATCTGAGGAGCAATACCATTTACTCAGTACACTCTCTCAAGCTCGCATTCAGTGAATTGTTAGACGATATTCCTCTTCATAACCACATTGCATGTAATACTCGATACCGTGAACCGATTTTCTTTCAATCTTGTATCTCGTTCTGACAAGCAATGAACACATTAAAAATGTTGCTTACGAAACTTCATCGCAACTAAGTGATCACGTCGATTACATTGTTTAAGGACACCATCGGCAAAACCCATCATCAAAGACCAGCGAAACTTTCAGTTTACTGCGGAACAAATTTGCCATCCAAGTCAAGTTGTGCTTCCAAGAAGTGATATCACGCATGATGGATAAGAAACCATAAAATACTCTATCGTATTGTTGACGAACAAGCTAAGGTGAAACCTGGAGTAGCGTCTGTGAACACAACAGCTAGACCAACAACAATTGCAGCAGAAACTGCTGATGCTTTAGCTACGTTTTATTCAAAGAGATTCAATCCAATAGAAACTGCAGTAAACATCCCAAATCCAACACTTTCAAACACGGTTGCCATAAGTCAAATAAGTGTCACTTCAAAAAACGTCGTTCAAAGTTTATTTAATATTAAAACCGGAAAGTCTCCTGGGACCGACGAAATTACCGCGAAAAGATTGAAGCAATTTGCGAGTTTGCTATACTTACTCGAGCAAACACTTGCAAGTGGAGTGATTCCAACAGATTGAAAACGCGGAATAATTTATCTCATTTACAAAGGTGGAAATCGCTCAGATGTTCCTAAGTACTGACACGTTACTATGTTACCTGTTATTTCAAGATTACTTGAGCGACTCATTGTTGACGATCTAAAGAAACATTTTAAGAATAATCAGTTGCTTTCGAGGAACCAGCATGGATTTCGAAGAAATTATTCCTGTTTGTCTAATTTACTGGTAGCGCTAGATGATTGTGCAAAATCGGTTGATAAAGGGCAAGCAATACACGCCTGCTACTTAGATATCTCCAAATCATTTAATGGTGTTAAACATGTCCTATTGCACCATTCGTCTACACAAATACTAGTCCGAAACGCTAAGAGTCCATCGGATACGCATAGCTGATGAAAGGCAAAAACTTCGAAACTGGCTCTGTGCTTCCGGTGAAATTTTAGCGTTTCGGAATGGTATTCCACTTCGAAATATCCTGGGGTTGTAATAACCCTCGCGGCAATACGCCGTTCGATCAGTTGGGGCTTAGTTTAGTCCCGTCAGCTACTTATAAAGTGGCGAGTAGACGAGAACTTCTGTTCGCATTGCACCATCCGTCTAGACAAATACTAGTCAGAAACGCGGGAGAGTACAGCCGGTACGCATAGCTGATGAGAGGCAAAAACCTTGTAACTGGTCCTGTGCTGCCGGTGAGATTTTAGCGTTTCGGAATGGTATTCCACTTCGAACTATCCTGGGGTTGTAATAAACCTCGCGGCAATACGCCGTTCGATCAGTAGGGACTTGGTTTAGTCCTTTCAGCTACCTATGAAGTAACGAGTAGACGAGAACTTCCGTTCGCATTGCACCATCCGTCTACACAAATACTAGTCCGAAACGCGAAGAGTCCAGCGGATACGCATAGCTGATGAGAGGCAAAAACCTCGAAAACGGTCTTGTGCTTTCGGTGGGATTTTAGCGTTTCGGATTGGTATTCCACTTCAAACTATTCCGATGTTGTAATAACCCTACCTGCAATACGCCGTTCGATGAGCTGGGGCTTAGTTTAGTCCCTTTAGCTACATATAAATGGCGAGTAGACGAAATTCCGTTCGCATGGCCCAGCCGTCCTACACAAATACTAGTCCTAAACGCAAAGAGTCCAGCGTATACACATGTCTGATGAGGGGCAAAAACCTCAAAAACGGTCCTGTTCTTTCGGTGAGATTTTGGCGTTTCGGAATGGTATTTCACTTCGAACTATCCTGGGGTTGTAATACCCCTCGCGGCAATACGCCGTTCGATCAGTTGGGGCTTAGTTTAGTCACGTCGGCTACTTAGGAAGTAGCGAGTAGACGAGAACTTCCGTTCGCATTGCACCATCCGTCTACACAAATACTAGTCAGAAACGAGGGAGAGTACAGCCGATACGCATAGCTGATGAGAGGCAAAAACCTTGTAACTGGTACTGTGCTGCCGGTGAGATTTTAGCGTTTCGGAATGGTATTCCACTTCGAACTATCCTGGGGTTGTAATAAACCTCGCGGCAATACGCCGTTCGATCAGTAGGGACTTGGTTTAGTCCTTTCAGCTACCTATGAAGTAGCGAGTAGACGAGAACTTCCGTTCGCATTGCACCATCCGTCTACACAAATACTAGTCCGAAACGCGAAGAGTCCAGCGGATACGCATAGCTGATGAGAGGCAAAAACCTCGAAAACGGTCTTGTGCTTTCGGTGGGATTTTAGCGTTTCGGATTGGTATTCCACTTCAAACTATTCCGATGTTGTAATAACCCTACCTGCAATACGCCGTTCGATGAGCTGGGGCTTAGTTTAGTC
>JACCGJ010018026.1:0-13407 GCA_013407085.1 Atriophallophorus winterbourni
ATACCTCAAATCTGCAGTGTTTCAAAGTATTAACTTTTTTACACAAAAATCCTTGAATGATTACATGAATCGAGTTGCGATTATCCAGTGGAAAATAGATAAGGACTAACGAAATTATATTTTTTTGGAGGAAAAATGTTGAAACGCAAATTGATATAAGGTGTATCAATACCATATAACTAGAAAGCGTATGAAGATGCTTTTGAGTATACAGTGGTTAAAATTATTTATAAGAAATATCTTGCGAGAATGAAAAATTTGATGCGCATTGGTTAGAGCAAAATCAAGACTGTCTTCATGAAAATGAAATGAAAAATATTTTTAAACCACAAAAAAAATATGCTTTAGTTGGAATTTATGATGTCACTAAAACAAAGGAATCAACCATTAGATCACACAATTCCGAGAATGGGAGATAGTGTTAATCACTTCAGTGTTCATAGCTCGCATGACAAACATTCAGACACAGCAGCTCATGAATATGCTAATACACTAATCACAAAAGGCACATATAGTGTGACACCGCCGATCCACATATTAATCTGGGCTGTCAAGCGACTTACTACTAACCGGTTTTCTTACCACTCGTTGGTCTCACCCGAATAAACCGCTCGAAATTGTTTGCTCATTTCTCAAAACAGATTGACAGTCCAGCAATCCTGGTGTGATCCTTCCAGGACATGTTTTCCAGCAGGTTTAATCTTTATTTCTTTCGACGTTTAAAGCTTATTGTGCTTCGCCGGATGCTAGTGTTTCAATTGCACAGGTTCAACACACATAACAGTTAACTGATCATTCCTCTAACTACTTTTTATGGGTTTGCAATGACGAATCTCACACTTTCTGACTATAAACAAATGGAAATTGTTAAGGCATTTTATTAGGCATTCAGATCACGTCGATTATTCCATTAGTTGATATTTAGTTCGCAACGCGAACCCGTCGAATGCAATTGTCACGAATTCCAAAATTTCTTTTGAATTAAGATATTATATAACGACATTATGACGGAAGAAGGTGCAATGTCTAATAATTGAGAGATCATTACAGTTAAAGGAACTTCTCATCTCTACATTATGTGCTATGCAAACAGATTGTTTCACTTATGTGAGCAACAATATGCCTAACGAGACTCATTTCCTTCTAAAGATTATATTCTATTTTCTTCGTTGACAGAATATAATGATTATTTTAACAACCGAGTAGCCGAAAAATCGAGAAATTGGGTAATCCAATGAGAGCCATGTTCACACAGGCTATTTTACACGAAACCACCAAATATTACGGAATGTAATCGATAGAAATATGTTTGAGACCGATGCAACTTATTATCGCTTAACAAAAATTAAACAAATGATATTATATATGTTAAACTGTTACCCAAACCGCCTCATTCATAAAGATTCCAGCGCGATTGTTCAGTTTGAAATATGAAAATTTATGCAATGTCGACTTTCTGCCAGTAAAACTGAAAGCAACTTGGTTCTTCTCAGAAAAGCCCTAGATTTGATTGACGTCAATATAATCGGCACTTTGATCTGAACTAACATTCGAGCACATATTAAATATGCGATATCGCCATGAAATTTTTCATGATCAACGATATTCATCTTTTAGAAAGTTTGCACCAAAGAGCGACAAAGCTCGCCAGCGACTTCCTAATTATCCATACGAAATGCGCTCCCGAAGGATGAACTTCAATTTAGAAAAATGTAGACGATAACAACGAGCACAATTATTCAATCGGACAGTGCTCAATCAAACGAACAATCAATGAAGCCGTTCACACCAGTAAAAACGTTATTAACTGCGCAGCAAATTAAACGACCGCGAATATAAATTTTCGTCCCCACGATTCAACCATTGAAAACGTTTTGTAGACATGTGTTATAAACTTAAACAGTTGACGATTTTCATATATTTCTATGTATCAAACAGTTACAAGTTAACGCCCAGCAAGTAACCAATTATATGCTATATATAAGTCCTACATGAGACATGACCAAAGATTCACATGAATTTCAAAATGATTCGAATTGTCGTATTTCTTACTTTTATTTCAGTAATCTTTGCTTCGCCTGATGATCCAAGACATCGTAAGTGAAATACGTTCCCAATCTCATTTTCTAGCCTGTTACCAACCGCTGGATAGAGGATCTTGTCGTAAGGGAGTCAAACGATTCTTCTTCGATAAGTATGATAGTGAATGCAAGTTATTCCTTTGGAGTGGATGTGGAAGATACAGAAACAATTTCCGGAGTAAGGAAGAATGTATGAAAAAATGTTTGCCAAGTGAGTTGCAGGGTAAATGAAAATATCATTGGTTAAACAAATATATGATTCCTAGGCAAAAATTATGTTTTTGATGTTGAACTGTCTTTGGAAATGTCTATTTTATTTGCTGTGAAATCATTTCAATACAACCTTTGACAAATAAGGCGTTTTCGTATTATTAACAATAAGGTCAAGTGAACTTTACTTTACATAAGTTGTATCGTTTTATTGAATGATTTCTTTGTTTGCAGCAAAAATATATCTTTATTGGCTAGTTGTTCATCTGGTTTCCTGGTAATTGCAACTTAACATGAATTCAGATCGATTTTAATGGGCAAAGCTTGTAAATTTTCGGATTAATTTCGAAAACATTGTATTGCATCTGCCCTTAATCGCAAAACTAACATAACCAATTACTAATTTTTCCTAACGAATCTCAGAACAAAGGTTCGCTTATGTTTGATCCATCATTGTAGCGTGAAATTAACAAGACATCGTAATATTTATTTTGGTGTTCATTTCCGCGTCACTCACACGCCATATCCATTTCCTGATAGTTTACCTTCATCAGGTGGGCACAGCAAGATTAGATTAAGTATGTGTTGACGCAGATTGTAACTACTTTTTGAAGACATACTTGTATGCCAAGGTTGAATAGGATTGGTACAACCAACCACAACGTTCAAATGCTGAAACACAAAATGATTATTCGTCAAGCAAACTTGACGCCTGTAAACGACCAGTATGTTGTTGTGCTCTCCTTATCATTACTTGCAAAACACAACCGGTAATCGACTGTTGACGTTAAAGGGTGAAGACAGTATGCTCAGGCTCGGTTATCGTAAAAACGGTGCTAAACATTATATACATTATTTCGCATGTGATTTGTCTCGGTAGTTTTGGCATTGAAAATGAGCTAGGATTGTACTTCATCTTTCCCCGTATTCAGGCCACATCTCATTATACGGAGCTTTAGAATTTCTTTATTCCTCTCAGAGTTAGAAGCAGATCCATCAAGCGCGCCATCTAAATAAAATAAAGGTCTACAAGCTGCGCTGATATGCCGGTGTTGAACAAGCCTGATACGACCAACCTGATGAATGTAGAACGGTTTTGTGCTGTTTTCACTCACAGCATGCGCTTGAATCGAGTGAGATATTGTAGAAAAAATTCGAGTTAGTGAATTAAACATGTCATTAATTTGCAATATACTCAGTTCCAACGAAGCTGCACGGGAATTCTTACTTCGGAATTAGTGTGTAACACTGGAGAATATCAGATCATTACATCTGCGGTTTAATTGAGATTGCTCAAAAAGCATGCTATAGGCTGATTACTGTCAATTGTCGTCAGCAGTGCGAACGACAGATTGCTTCTTTTGAAATGGAAGGTTCATTCATTCGCTTCAGATGTACGTCAATAGTTGACGTCGATCAAAATAAATCAACGATTCCAGGTTCCTTGTATTTAAAATGATAGGGTTACCAATTCTCGGAATTCGTTCTTAGAGTTTTCTTATTGAAGACACCAGTGCAATTTTTATAGATCAACGTTGTTGAAAGATATAAGACTGAATGTGCTGATAATAAAAATCACGATGAAACGTAATTTGTTCATAGATATTATTTCTTTTATTGAATAATTCCAGGTTAACGCCTACTGCTCAATCACATCGTCAAAGCTAAGAAGACTTTTAGTAGAGCTGATAAATTCCTACCTTAAAAAACTGGACAGATTATACCACAATTTAATTCCTTCGGCATAGAACCTTTAGACAGCGCTACGCTGAATTATTTAGTCCTGGTTTGCAAGGAAAAGTTTACAAAATGCTTGAGTAAATTTTATCCTAGCTAGAGTAGATTCTGAGATTCAACGATAGTACAGCTACGGGCAACTCTTCTTCGGTAACGGTTATTGTGGCCAATGGCACAGGATGCGTTATTTTCGGAGTTGTTTGAGATTGGTCGAAAATGCCGGATCAATGTAATTTACTGCGATGCGTTCAATTTTCAAATCCCTGATGATTATTAGTGCGTTTGATAAATTAGATAGGCATATGTTACTGATTCTTTTCGTTGTATCTTCTTGAGTAATTTAGTAGGGAATAAGAGGCTTTATTGAAAGGATGGAGATTTAATCCATTACTAAGGCTGACTAAGGCAAGGTAACGGTAATTTTGAACAGAGCGACAATTTAGACAAGGTTTTGGTACACTTATCTGAGGGCCCTTATAAACAGGTAGATAATGGTAAAATGAAAAATGTAATGAATAACTGCAAAACGGTAGTCTCTGGGTATTTGCGTTGCGGTAAGGTGAGTTCGAGAAACGGCTTGCGGTATAACCTGTATCCCAAGTCTACTCTTACTTCTAGGTTCTACGGCCTACGTTAAATACTTAAGGAAGGCATTCCTGGAAGACCTATCGTTGACGGTATCAGATCACCTGCGCACGAGTTAGCTAGACATTTGGCTTTTTTGTTAAAACCTTGAGTCGGAAATACAGCCACGTTCATCAAGAACGCATATGACTTTGCAGCACGCGTAAATTCGGTAACAATAGATGACGATGAAATAATTGTAAGCTTCGACGTGAGCGCTTTGTTCACCAAAGTCGATAAAACAAAGGCAAATTAACGGTAATTTTGAACATAAGCGACTATTTAGACAAGGTTGTGTTACACTTATCTAAGGGCCCTTATAAACTGATAGATAATGGTAAAATGAAAAATGTAATGAATAACTGCAAAACGGTAGTCTCTGGGTATTTGCGTTGCGGTAAGGTGAGTTCGAGAAACGGCTTGCGGTATAACCTGTATCCCAAGTCTACTCTTACTTCTAGGTTCTACGGCATACGTTAAATACTTAAGGAAGGCATTCCTGGAAGACCTATCGTTGACGATATCGGATCACCTGCGCACGAGTAAGCTAGACATTTGGCTTATTTGTTGAAACCTTGAGTCGGAAATACAGCCTCGTTCATCAAGAACGCATATGACTTTGCAGCACGCATAAATTGGGTAACTATAGATGACGATGAAATAATTGTTAGCTTTGACGTGAGCGCGTTGTTCACCAACGTCGTTAAAACAAATGCGTTACAACTAGCTGGACGGGCCTTGGAAACTTATGTCAGTTTGTCCGATCGCAGAAACTTGAGCGTCCAGCGAATTATCAACTGTGTATTGATCCGCCTAAGCATTAACCACTTCGTATTTAATCAGCAATTATATAGACAAAAATGAGGGTTAAAATATGTTCACCGATATCTTTAGTACTTGCGAACATGTATATGGAGCATTTCGAGAACAAAGCCCTTAATAATGAAGGGCTCAAGCCAAAATTATGGTAGCTTCGTGTTGATGACACATTACTTATCATCAAGCGAGATCAGTTAGAGGCCTTCTTCAAATATTTAAATGAAATAGACCCGTGTATTACTGTCACAAATGAAGTGGAATCCTGCACGAACACTCTTCCATGTTTGGACTATTTAGCACAAAATATAGACGGGCAAATATAGAATTCTGTCTTTCGAAAACCTAACGATACAGATGCTCTATTGGAATACACTTCCGCTCATCCAAGACAGGTCTTCAGTTCCATAGCTTGTTCCATTTTACATAAGATAGGAAACCTGTGCGGCGATGAAAGCGAGCGAAAACAGGCGCACCGTGAAGCTAGCCTAAGGCTCATAGATCATGGTTATCCAAAACGTTTTGTAAAACGACAATTAATGAAGGTAAAATACACATCCGGAAAATCAAAGACAAATTGGCGGGATACAGTTTGTATAACATTTGTAAAAGACAAATTTGAAGCGATACGTAGAATCTTGAACCAGGCGGCCATTCGTGTAACTTATAAGAAAGGGAAAACTATACGTTCGGTTCTGATGCACCTCAAGGATAAGACACATTTATCTAGCGTTACGAACAGCATCTACAGAATTAACTTTAAGGACTGTTCGGGTGTTTATATAGGGCAGACCTCCACGGAAATTCACACTATAATCGAAGAACACCAAAAGCGTGTTCGGAGACAACCCAGGGATGCGATGGGAATATTAATCCCTTATTCGTGATTCCGCCTTGGCGGAGCACGTTTTAGATACGGTCTACAGCGTCGATCTAGAAAAAGTGGCAATATTGAGAGGCGGTAACAAACCGTATTGTGAACGCCTACATGCGGAGGCGGTCAAAATTGCCAATGGCGAACAATAAGGTGGATGGGGTAGAAATCTGCACAATCTGGCGCTCGGCACTGATGCGAATTAAATAGTATTTTGTTCACCTTTTACCTACTAGTTCATTAGATTTTTTGTTTTTTCTTCAATAATAGCCTTAGCCCAGTTAGTTATGTACTTTTACGTATGTGGGCAGCTGTGTCAACTGACCTTGACCGTGTTCACTTGTATCAGATTGTTTTGGATACGCACTGTGTGGTAAATTGACCACTGATCCTGGTCATTCCCATGAGATGTGACACAGTGTAGGCTCACTCTAGGCTGTTTAGCGGTAAGGTCAAATACATGTTGGTGGATTGAAAACTACTTAATCATGTTTCCTGTCCTGACTGTCACACTTGGTCTGGCGAAACTTCTGTGTCAGAAGTGAAAAGTTACCCAAAAACTACTATAACCGATTTCACTCACTTTTTTGCATTATAAATACACGATCTGTCCGAAACATATTCCAATCGATTGCTGACTATTCATCATTGTTATTTTAAAGTTTCACTTAGAAATGTGACTGGCTGTTAAGGGTTGCCTAAGATTTTGACTAGAAGAAGAAGAACAAGAATTTAACTTTATTCATATGAACGAATTTTCAGCAGTTAAAAAAAAGTTCACCAAAAATTTAAAACAAATTGGCCGACAGGTCCCGATATTAATTTTTGACTGAACGATGTTTCTCTTTTGTCTTGAATGATAGTTTTCACATGTCATCCAGTTCAATAACAAATGCTGTATTCAAACGTTTGAGACAAAAATTTCATAACAATTCCAGATATCTAGTAATTCGTTTAATAATGCGGGTCGAAAATTGATACATTTGATACATTTGATACGAAAAATTGATGCATTTTGCCTACAGCTAGCGTTGACATTTAACAAAAAATGTTGAAAAAACCTGCGGATAAATTAATTTATATGCACCAGCGATTTGAAGCCACGCTTTTACTGTCCTAGTCCGAACTGTTCACTGGTTTAATTTCAGTAAAGTGGTAAGGAACTCTGCAGAATTGAGGCATCAAAATGGTTCAAATAAATGACTGTATAGAAACATCAGTAGATAAAAACAACGGCAGCCACTATTGAAATATATTCAACATATTGAGGTCAGTCAAATAAGCCCAGCATTTTGAGGGACTTGAATTATACATTTTGACAATTTGTATTAATATTAAACACCGCATATACATATCAGGGTTAGTGTTGAAGGAAGAAGTTTAGCAAAATGAGGATATTCTTTGTCCTTTGCGTAATAAACACGTTAGACGAATGAGCGTTAGCTTGTTTTGTGTGATTCGTGGCTGAACTAAACTGATGCCGGAAAGTTAGACATTGTGGGAATAGAAGAAATCCATTGCATTCAAATCAATTCCAATGGGTCAGCTCGCATATGGCCTCGATAAAAACCACAGAATAACATGTGGACAATGAATGTTATAACACAGTGTAAACGGGATTTGTTTGTTACTGAGAAGTTCAAGAGTCAGGAAAAATTCAAATAACAGAAATCGTTATGATCTGCACATTGTGGTGATAGATGTGAATGCATGTTGTCAGGAAGTAAAGCTTTCTTTGTTACACGGATTAACGGTCAAACAATGCATCAAAGGTTATTATTTATGTGGTTCACAAAATACCCGTGTAGGTCGTTCATTGTAAAACAACCTCACATGTAGGTAATTCGTCTGCATTCGAGTTGCGAATGAGGGACTGTCAAGTCATGTATCATGAGAGCCCCGTAGATTCAACAAGCACTACAAAGTTAGATTTGCGGTAGTCAAAATATTGTGAGCCAAAATCAAATCGAATCTGTGTCGATGACTTGATTAATCAAATGCAGTCAGGTTTCGTATTCGCTCATTTTGTAGTTTAGTCCGACAATGGTATATTATTTGCAAAGTCGCATGATCTAATTAACCCATGGCGACCACGTTTAATTTATATATCCCATTGTGAGTATTACTTACATGTTTACAAGAAGGTGAATTGTCTGTTTCTGTGATGGTTTTCAGTAGGAAGAGTCAGATTTCCGCGACACATATAGGGTTTGTCTGATCCCCCAAACAAAAGAATCCTTTTGTTCCGTGATCGACGAGTGGGTGCACACGCCAAGTTAATTTTTGAAATCATATTCTCCAATGTGTAATAGTTGGCACATTTCGAAATGGAAGAATAGTTCAATGTGTAGGGACCAAGATTGACGGTTGTCCAAAAGCCTAGAACCCCGATACGTAATAATTGTAATCCTAAAATCATAGAAAAGACAATATAAAAAGTTGAAACATTCGTTATTCGTTTACACAAAGGTCGGGCAATTAAAAAATTTCATTCAAAGTATTAAATAATTAAAATTTATGAAACATACAATCCTGATGCGATGACACGGTGCGCCGTAGTAAGGACTCATTTTACCTGAAGAAATTCCAAATTGGTGCAAACATATGTGAGAATGAAATAATAAAATGAATTGACAATCGAAAATAGAGTCACAAATCGGATCCGCAGATATTCATGATACCTCATTTGATTACCACAAAATTCCTTCTCTAGGATAATGGTAAATATTATGGGGTGTGCATATTGTTTGTGCGGAATGATGTAAGGAAAAAAAGTTTAATTAAATTAGGTGTGAGGAGAATTAAATGATTGCCGGAAATCTTTTATGAATTACGTCGGTACCTGATTATTCCAACTAAGAATGACGTTCTTTTTAGTGTCCTAATAATTACAGTTAATGCAAACACTCGACCATTACATGGAGGAATGTTTTGAGCCATAAATAAGCCTCTCCGTCATACTAAATTGCAAAATATCAAATCTGTGCACTGTCACGGATTCAATAATAAGCAAACTAAGGAAGACCATAAAACATTATTTGGCCTAAATGATTCTAAAGTAATTGAATCTACTCCAAAGTTGAGGTACAATACAACCGCGTCACAAACGGCATTTTCTAAAGTCGCTGGAGAACTGTTAAAAGGAAGCTCAGAATGCCCTACAGGATAACACACGGAACCATTTTGCTATTATCGCTCAGTAAAACAATTTGGACTATTGAAAACAGATACTATTGGAAAACAAATATTCAAACGCTATTTAGATAAGATGGTTCCAGATGATATACCTTAAAATCACCGAGTTAATGAAAAAAGTAATGAAAATTATTTATTATTCAATGTTCGGAATAACCAATGAGAGCAAACGATGGGTTTGACACAGATGAGTAGTCACAAATATACACAACATATTCTCCAAACATCGCTTAAACAACAATGCCCATCACACTTACACTGTATCCGATGGGAAGACCTGACACGCATAAGTGTTCGGTTGGGCGACCAATATAAATATTGCTTTTCCTTCTGGACTGGTCGGACAGAGCTACTCAATTATGCCAGTCTGGAGAACAGTTTATGAACACTTAATCGCGGTAGGTCGAACGGCGGATGGATGCTGAAGTCGTTGAGGCTTGGGACTGCAATTGTGATGGTCGTGGTTTCGAATCTCACCCACGAAGAGGTTGATGTGCACAGCTGATGAGCTGAAACGAGAGCGAAATTTCAATCCAGCGCTTCCTATATGGTCGGTCGTCATCAACGTTGTAAATAGTTTGATAGGCTTTGCCTGGATCAGTAGTCACAAATATAAACAACTTATTCTCCAAATATCCCGCAAACTTACGGACATAGAAAATATGATACGCATTATTAAGAGCAAAATCAAGACACTCTTCATAACGTTTTTAGAGATAGAGAATATTTGGAAATGACAAGAAATAAAATATAGTTAAGGTGGAATTGCTGAGGTCACTATAACAAAAAAGTTAACCTTAAATTCCCAAAATTTCAGAATGCAAGAAAGTGTCAATTACTAAAGTGTTCATTACTCGCATAACACATATTCAGAGACAGAAGCTCACCTATACGCAAATACACGAATCACAATAGACACATCCAGTGTTACACCGCCGATTCACATATCAATGTTTGATGTCAAGCGATTTCAAACTAAGCTGTTTTCTTTACGGTCGTTTGTTTTGCCTGAACATACCGTTTGAAAGCACCTCTTGATCTTTATCGACTATTGTATCACAACATATTCACACTCAAACACTTCTGAAGAGACCCTCCAAGGACACGTGTTTTAGCATTTTTACATGATCATCGTCCGAAAGTTTTTTTAGCTTATTGCTCTTGTGATTTTCCGGAGTCTAGAGATCAAAGAGCCTACGCTGGGCATACATCTACGTTAATTAACAATTCCTCTAAATTCTATATTTTGAATGCAATGATATGCCTCATGTCAAATGACACACTTTCTGACTATAAACAAATCTACATATTCAAGGCAGGTTCTTTGATCATTTAGATCACGTCGTTTGTTTCATTAGTTGCAAAATGGTTCGCAACATAAACCTGTCGAATGCATTTTTTATAGAATTCCAAAATCTCTTGCGGTTGAGGATGTGTGTCCTCGGTCTCGTCAGCACATCCAAATCTTGTGTTACGCCGTAAGGCGGTGTTTTTCTTCATTTCTCAGAGATTGTTAATAACAATCGGTGTAATGCATTACTCATCTTTGCAATATGTGTTACGAAAAAACGCTTTTTTCAGTTCAGTGAGCTTCGTTTAAGAGTAACGTGGATACAATCGTAAAATTATTGTTGTTTTTCACGTTTTACTCTTGTATATCCGGACCCGGGCTCAATTTCACTACGACATCTTTGCAAAAATACTTCTAACTTGACTTATTCTGAGCCAAATATTATATTATATTTTCTTCGTTTTTGACAGAATTTAATACCAAGTTGACCAATGAAAATGTATGAAAAATCGAGCGAGTGTGTTAACTAACCTCGAATCACTATGTGAATCTGTGTTTGAACTTTGAAGTATCACAGAAACCGGTAGTGTAATATAAACAGATAGGAAGTGAGTTACAGAAAGACTGTTCTCAGTATTTCTAATTCTATTACAACTAGTGTGGTAAAGCTTGTGTGAAAATAATGAAATACGCGACTAAATTGCTTCAATGGTTTTTCATTCATCAATTGATTGATTTTGCCTGCGAGGTAAATAGGTCAGATTTGTTGCAGTATAAACTTTTCATTTACCATATTGCAATTAACATGCTGTATATTAGAGGTAGCTCTTACGATAGTTTGCCACAAGAATATTTTAAATGTGTATAATAACATATAAGACCTTACAGTGAATCTGTTGAACGAAATAGACCAATTGAGTCTAAATTAATGTCTGTTAAAAAATTCTTCTTTCGTCAGCGAAGTTGAACGTGATGGCAACTCAATTGTTTTTCGATCAACAAGTAAGAATTCGTTACACATTTATCGAGTTTATTGACGATGCACTGATCCACTTCTGGTGCAAGTCAAGCACGTACTCAAATGTTACAGAATATTTGATATAAACGCTACCGACTTCTGATCATAGTTTATGAATATCGGAAAAATGATATGAATTTTTGTCCTATTTACAGCCATTTTGGTAGTTATTGGTGAACTATAAATACCGGCTGAGATTTGGTCGTACGAAATATATATTTCCTTCTGCCAGCACAAGATTAAAGTGTTTCTTCTACCATCGAGATTGCGATAAAGTTCAACTTTAAAATTAAGTGAATGGTTACGGAACATTAATCATTTTAATCGCTCTGAAGATTGTTAGAAATCACACGTGTTCAGAATTGAGCTGCATGGTTTTTTAGTATCGAGATACGTGCTTTTGTACAAATATATGTTTTCATCACATCGCAATATATGTTGTCTTCAAATTCATAGTAGATGGTGTGGCTTTGTTACAGAACTTTTTCATCAATATACTAGGCATTTTGAAAGTTTGTCGGTGAATAACTGTGCATGCGTATTATGATCTGTAGCAGTCATTTATTCGGCATAATTACGGCCGAAGAATTTAGTCATACTATGCCAAGCATCAAAATTTTAGGTTCGAGTTAATTGTGATAAGGAATATGCACAGATTATACGTTTACGTGAGCGTTAATGGTTTTGTGGAAAGTGAAGTTCAGCTAGCAGTATATATCTAAATCTAATGAGCCTGTCAGTAGGTTGTCTTTATTCCTGAGGATTTGCTAATTCTTCAATTATTCTACTGAATTGTTTTGTTGAATAATTTGAAGTCATGATGAGATAACGTATTTATTTAGGCCATCTATATGTAAGAATACAAGGTCGAGAGTGTCATCTTAATACCAATATTGATAGTTTACTTGTTTGAGAACAGAATTGATTATGTTTCTTTATTGTTTGCTCAGATACTCTCTGATTAGACCGTTTGGTTGTTTCACAAGCTTTCAAGATGTAGACACCTTTATTTGTAGTCAAAAGATCGAAAAAGTACCTATATTTGCGCGCATTTTCATCTTACGCTCAAACCACGACCGAGTTTGTGTTGTTTGCTCTCATTAGGTATAGACTTTATTTTCAAAACCCGCATGCGCTTGAAACTAGGAGAAAAAGGCAAAAATGTGTCCCTGGTATGCCTCTTTTGGATATTGATTTGCATTGGCGTGAAACACTGCAGATATCGTAAACAATGTGTGAAATCGACAAACAAAAGATGATCTAGTTTGCCTAGAATAGCTGATCAACTAATTAAATTTAGGTTTTAGCTCTAGTAAAATGCACGTTCATTAAATAATCAAATTTTATCTTACAATATTGCAATTATTTCACTATTCTTTTTGATGTAAAATAAGTTTTAGAGATCCAGAGAAAGACTGATTGTAAATCTTTGATTATTGACAATTTCGAATGTTTCCAGTTGCACACGGTAATAATTTGGCACACATTCATTTGACGTTAACATATGACGTTAACTATTTTGGATCCAGCGTCCCGAAACCTTTTGATTCCTACATGGTCA
>JACCGJ010018027.1:0-10784 GCA_013407085.1 Atriophallophorus winterbourni
TTTCCTAGCACATCCTCTTTGGTAGAACCTTCAAAAGACTTCCCGTTGATGGATTCAATCTGATCGCCAATTGCAACGAGACCACGAGAAACGAATGAAGCCTTTTCGAAAGTTCCACCAGGTTCCATTCGTTTAATGAAAACAATTCCACATCCAAGATCTTCCAAGGTTATCCCGAAGGAATCTCCCTCTCGCTGTATGTTGATTTGCTTCCTGACATCACGAATATGAGCGAAGATGCAACCAATAGCGCTCAAATCATCACTCAAAAGATGATCCATGTCAACATGATTGGTGTTACGTGTGCAATACATAATCTGAAATCAAAAGATTATAACATCGTTTTAAAAATCATTATTTTGCACTAAAATTAGAGGTATCTATAAATTTTGAAGAAAACGTGAACTTGGAAGCCACTTTTCGTAAGGTTCAGTGTACTTACCTGTTCAAACACATGTACCAAAACATACGTAGATGAGACTTTACTCATGGTCTTGGAAAATCATCCTCTTTGCGTCCATTTCGTTCACATAGACACACCTCACGAAATTTAACCGAAACTTTGCACTCATAAGATGGTGACAGTAAATAAAGTATCTACCTAACTTGAAGAAGTGAATAAATGCTAACGATAGTGTTAAATCGTGTGTTGCTTTTGGGTGAGTTTAACACGACCAGCTCGTTTAATCACACACCATGTAGATGCGTTAACCAGAGGAGTTAAACGAAAATGTTCATTTTCATGTATTCCCCTAACACTTATGGCTTTCGCATTCTGAGCAAACTGTAACAAACGGAATGAAAGGGGTCGTGGAGTTTGTGTAATGGAAATATAATCAAATGAATATTTCCTTTAATGAATATGAGCTCGAACAATTCTGCATGTTATTTGGCACACATGTGATTGAACAGGTTATTCGTGCCAACTTTATCTAACAGTCGCATACAAGCGCCACTTGTTTCCCATTCTTCCACTGATTCAAGCGCATGCAGATCCTAATCCTCAAGTCACCACCTGCTGAGTGCAAACAAGAACTCGTGGTGTGTGATGGAATTGCATACAAATGATAATCCTAAATAAAATAAATGTTATTATTAACAGAAAATACATCAAAAATCAAAACACAAAATTTTATCAACATTCACAATCCTCCAGCTTCAAGTAGATCGTTTGTATAACGTTTCGAAACTCAATTACGTATTACATTTTGGAAGATTTTCGATTTGGTGCGTTGGCTTCTCTCTCTTTCAGGTGTAAGAACTTACGTGAATGTATTGTAGATAAATAAATTTGCAATGCTATTTATGCTGTGAAAATCATAGTTCGATAGATACAACGATATTGACGATGCTTTTCTAGTATTATGATTTACTTATAGAATAAAAGAAGGTATAACCACCATTATTTCATTTAAACGGAATCTACAGTTTTAGCAAATTAAAAACGATTGCAGTTCACGGGAAAGATTTTGTTCAGAAAAGCTTCTAGACCATTCTCTCTGGTTAATTGAGCTGTTTTTATTGTATATTCTATATGAAAGCACATATAATCCTAACGCTTTTCAACCGACCAGTTTACTATTCGCAAGAAGAACCAATTAACGTTTACATTAATTTTATTAATCAATAGAGTTGAATAATCAATATTTTTAATTAAATAATGTAGTTTTAACGTTGTCAACTATAAAAAATGTTGGCAAAGCACAAAACAGGAAATAAACGAAATCAAGAATCAAGATTTTATGTTGATCGAATCAATCGCTCTACATGTACCATTGGATGACAACTTTGAACAAATATAGACGATGCAATCAAAATTCTATTGAGGTGTTCAGTATCTGTAAGTTCTTACTCGGTGAATATACACGTCCGATAGTGAAGTGCTCTTTGATATAAGCATCAAGTTTTGACTTGAATTCTCGTATCATTGGCGCGTTTGCAATATTCTATGTTTGCGAATTCCACAAAACGCAAATACGCACTGAGAAGAAATGACGTTAACAATCGAGTTTTGATTGTCGTATAACGAGACAACTTGGATGACTTGGTGTATTGTTACGGTAACTGACTATTATCAAATTCCGAAATGGGTGAGTATTTTGGTTGTTAGTATCATGTCACTCCTTACACACATTTGTGTAAAATCGATCCATCTCAGCATTCAATATTTGAATGGATATAGGCAATTGTAGAGCGGAAAAGCGCTCTAGATGAGTAAACCCTAAATATTCTCCTCACCATTTCCAAGATACCGCTCTATCTGCTGAAGTCTTTCTGACAATGACCATTCGGTTTCAAGTTATTAGTATTCCAGCTACCCTAATCCATTCTTGGCGCTGGTCCAAATCAATTTTTCATGACCAAGATTATATGTATGCTTGTTTTGTCAGTGAAGTTGTTACATTTTACATTTACTCATGTTGAAAGGCATAGGATTTATTTGGGACCATCGATAAAGTGCATTCTATTCCAATCGCAGCATCAAACAATGGATCGGATTTGCTTCAATGTTTTTATGTCATCATTATCAAGAACAACCACCTTCCATGGAACCTTTTCCGTAATATATATATATATATATAATAACAAGAAAAGGATAGGCCCGAGCACTGAACCTTGATGTATGTCGCTATGGACATTAATGGCTTTTGATTGCCGTCAAAGCGCACTTCAAATTGATGATCGTTAATTCAATCCATTTTCCAAGATGAGAAGTTTCCTGTTATAACATATTACACAAGCTTTTGTAGTAGGAGTATGTGGTCGACCTTATCGAATGTTTTAGATACATCAAACTGCGTATTTCATGTCAAGAGACGTTGTTCAATCGTCCTGAGTGATGAGTAAGTTTGAGTAAATTTGTTTTGGCGAAACTCATGCTCTGCTGCTGATAAAAGTCTGTTGGTTCTTAAGCGATCCACTATAGGCTCAGTTATGATCCGATTCATAATTTTCGAGAGGAAGGGGAGGAGTGTAGCAAGTCTGTAATATGATACATCCAAACGACGGCCGATCTTGTAAATTCGTGTTATCACACCAGCTTTGCATGCTGACAGAATGCATTCGTCGCGACATTTTCGGACAAAGTCCTCCGCTAGACTGTTTGAAAGCTGTGTATAGCATGCACGAATAAAAGCTGAGGTCAAGTTCTTCCCACCCGGGGATGTCATCGTATTTTGTTACGGTAGGTGTCGTTTCAAATCTACTTGGTAAAATTATTGTTTCAGTCAGAGGTTCCACTGAGTTTGATAAACCATGATGCAATAATTGCAATTTCCTCCAGAAGAATTGAGAATGAAGCCTCGCATGAGAATCCTCTGTTTTTTCAAATGTAGCAGACACACTTTGTTTTGTTATGAACGGCAGAACACCTGGTTTTACAATTTTCTCTCCCGTTCACAATGTTTTACAGTATTCATGGATTATATTCCATTCTTTCCACGATGCCTTGCTCGTACTGTTGTTTGTCCGGCAACTTTTATATCCAGTGCAATGTTTCAGATAATTCTTATACTAACGTGCACAAAGTTCCATACAATTGATAATGTAATAAATTTATAATGTAAAAAAATATCGATGTAATTATATGCGAAACTGAGTTCAAAATGATTGCTGTTTTCTGTTGCATATTTCAAATGGCTTCTTATATGAATGGTGCCGGTTGATCGTGCATATAAATTGATTCATTATTTTGTTGGATCGGCAGATTGTGTAATAGTTCTAGCAAAAAACATATGCTGTTGTTAGAGGCCTCCTTGGGTCGATCTCTAATTTGGATGCACAGCGTATCAAATGCCTACAGAGTCTTATTCAGAATGAGCAATCTTTTCCGGACTGCTCACAGCGATAGGGAATAGTTCACCGATTAATTGCAATTACAAACTTGCGGTGTGATCGACGTTCAGCAGCTCATAACAGCTAACCTGGGACATCACGCTCTACACCGGGATTCCAGAGTGATTCTTCAATAGCAAGTTATTTCCAGTTAGCAGGCTCAATGTCAAGAATTTTCATAATTTTATTGTAAGGGAATTTGTACACAATTCCAGTCTGCACAAACATCGAATTCCCGATTTCAACTCTCAATAAAATATATCTTTCCGAATACTAATATTTAACATTTTGTACACACCAACCAGAGTGGTAGTTGGGGATGTCGTGTTATATTGAGCATGTTCGGCAGATTGGCTTCCGAGAGCACTTCTGCATAAGCGACATATGATTCGTTGAGTACAGCGATGTTCTTGTGTTTTGCTTATAAACGGAAAAAGTACATATATGCATAATAATATTTAGCAATGTATAAGTCGTTAATTATCTGCGTTACGATTAATGTATTCGAGTTATACTGGTCCAGTGTATATGCGATTCTCCGTGTATTATTTCACAACAATATATAACATCAATTTTCTTTTATTTTTATTACTGTAAAGTAGTTAATAATCTTATAGCATCTTATAGCTCATGCGTTCTAGAAAAAAGCAGATAGAACAATTACCTACCTCAGAGGCGTTCATACCAAACCCTTCAGCAATCATTTTGTGCAGTTCCGAAATAGTTTTGAATCCATGAATCACAATTGTGTGACTGCCATGGGCAAGTTCACACTGACATATTTGTGATCCTGGCTGCACGGAAAATATCTGAAAGTTACCACCAACTGGATTGAAATAGAATGATTGCATCGTTTGGCAAGCTGTTAACTGGAAAATATCTCACAGTATACTGTTTAAATGCAAGCGTACGGTTAAAACTTTCAAATCGATTTGTTTAAGCCAATCATTTGGTGTGGTTTCATTGATTTCACCTGAATTGAGTTGGAATTTGCTGGATGGATATGAGTCCAGAAATAAATGCGGAGAAATATTATACGACCACTTTGTTGTTGTGATTCACTTTGTGAAATGGAATTTGTTTCTCAGACGTGCAACTGAGGTCAAGGTAAAATTGATACAAATGGAGAAAGAAAAAAATCATTGATGATCAAATTATTAACCACAAATTTTTAAAAAAAGACAATGGTCCTTATAACGTAGAATTGATTACAACAGTAACTGTATACCTAATACAAAAGTAACGCGTTGCTCACATCCCCATCCGTTACACACCACTACCGGTTTCTGGCTGTTTGCTATCATTTTGCTATCATTGCAAAAACAGCGTCGAGCCACGCATTTTGTTGATTGTTTCTGTGTTCTAGATTGTAAGGTTAACGAGTTGTAGTGGATTATTTGATACATGACGAAATCACGGGTTCCAAAACACCCACCTCGACCGGTCGACCAAAAACCCGTCACACAGCCGAACAACCAACCTCAGGCTAATAATATGTTCGAGCGCATCACGAGATCTAACATACGGACTAAAAAAATCGATCGATCAAACTGTGACAGTGAGATTGAACCAACTTGACCTCATGCCATGTGCGAACGCAACAATGGTCTCGACCGGCCCTGCCTATTGGACGAATATTGTCCCGAAGTCACTTGCAAATCATGTGAACAACCGGTGAGTCCCATGGTGCGTGAAGTAATAACGTTTTATTTGTATGGGTAAAACACATGGTAAATGTGACAGTACTTTATCCCGTGATTCGATTCAAGGTAATTCAAGGTCATTCAAGGTTGTAATGGTCTAAAAAGCAACATGCTTAACAACAACTATAGGATGGTAAAAATTAAAATCTTAGCGTCTAACGAATTTAAGGAAATAGATTAAACAGTATATAATTGTTCTGGAAACGAATAATACAAAAAAATTGTCTAATTTTGTTTTAAAGTCATGCATGCTAGTGGAGTGAGCAACGGTTGAAGGTAAATTATTCTAAGTTAAACAGACACGTACAGAGTGAAAACACATACTACGTTTCGAGCGGGAATGGGGTGTGACCACCACATATTCATGACATTCATAGCAATATTGAATAATGTGAGGTTTTCAGGTGCCTGTTATGTCTGTGTTCGTTGCAAAGATAAATCTTTGCGAGATGCCGATACTTTTAAAGCAAAATTAGAAAATAAAATGGCCGGTTTAAAGTTTGGCCTTCGGCGCGTTCAAAAAATATTGGTAAATCATGTGAGTACGTGTGATGTAAACCATTGTATCAATACAACGCTTTCAAAACCAGCATTGAAGTAATCTGAGACTAAGGCTATTCTTGTGCCAAGAAAGAAAAACAACAGGATGAATCCCGTTTTGGAATCAGCTTAAACGACCAAAGAAGTAGGAAATTATTATAGAGTTATGCTGTTACGGTCGATTTCAGCTGTACACTCCAAAACCTCTGTATCCGACTCACGAACGTGAGCACCAAATGCTTTAAATTTGAACAAATATGACTTTCCGTTACGCAAAAATGACACCCCATATGCGCTGAGCGTTATATGTACAAACCTAAGCGAGTCTCAATTAAGTCTGTTTGATAGCAAACAAAAACACGATGTCGTTTAATAGTCTGAACTTTACCACCTAATGCAAATTGAACATGTAATCACAGAAATAGTGACTCGTCTAACACGAAATTTAACTTAAGGTCATATTGATTAACTTTGCTTGCTCAACAATACACTAAAATGTGAGGCTGATATGGAGAACGTAATGCTAAATGCTACATACTCAAGCCAGATTCCGATTAAAACTGCCGCATATATTCCGATGTAACATGGTGGGAAATGAACATACTTGTGCATGTGGATATCTAATGATTTCTTGAAAACGTCAACGGTTCCAGATTCCAGCACATGATTATGCAAACTATTCCACAATTACACATTACGAACGAAAAAAAGGCATATTTGCGGCAGTTCAACCTGCTATGCTGTTGGTAAATTTCGATTGGTGACCTCCAGATGTGTGTTGTAGGACAGATGAAATAAACGACGCGAGGATGATTTGTTTGATTAAGCACTGTCCAAATAAATATTAGTGCTCCTCGTTACCTTCTGTATTGAGCCGGATACAAACTCAATAATTTGAGTGTCATTTCGTATGGATTTTCAGATAGTCCGATGACGAGTTTTGTCGCTTTGCGCTGTGGAGTTTCTATTAACTGAATATCTTTTTTCAATCAACGAACACATGCCGGTATAGCATATTCAACGTGAGGACGGATGTAGGTTGAAATCAATTTTGAGACAATATTGGGGTCAAACGCATCTGAGACTCTTCTAAGGAGAACCAATTTGTTTTCAGCTTTGCAGGCAGTCAGTCGACCTTGTATTTAGTTTCCTTAGTCTGATTGGATAACCAGAGGCGGGTTTAATAACAGTGCGACCAAGATATTATTCTTTGCCCGACATGCTGTTGAGAGACAACAGGCTGCACTTTAAAACATTCAGGACCAAGTGTGGGACCAAGTGTGAATCATATTGAAGTCCCGTTTCACGGTCTGCGTGTCGCCTGTGGAGTTTTTCTTGCGCCAAAGCTTTGCGTCATTAGCGAAAATGAGCACCGACGAATGCAATCGAGTAGGCATATCGTTTATATTTAAATATTAAAAATTAAAGCGGTCCAAGGATTTATCCTTGTAGGACACCACGGGCAACTTTAAACGACTCGGATAGTTCGATTTTGAATTTCATAAACATCTCACGAGATATCAAGTATTATTTAATCCAAGCATGGAGTTTACCCTGTACTCCATAAGTAAGTAGTTTCGCCGAAAGTATTTCGTGATTCACACGATCGAAGGCTTTGAGAAATCGATATAGATTACGTTCACTGAGTCACCGGCATCCAGTAGCTTAGACCGAAATTCTTTTGCTAATATCAAGTTTTTCAGGCAAGATCGTTTTCTCCTGAATCCATGCTGTGCCTCGGAGATTTAATTATTGATCTTAAAGTGATTCCGCAAGGCGTCAGCTATTGTGGACTACATTACTTTCGATAGTACTGGAAATAACGCTATCGGGCGATATTTTAATGGATTATTTTTCTCGCCACCCTTGTAGATGGGACTAATCAGGGCAGTTTTCCAAGTTTCTGATACAAAGCTCAGCTTAAACATCATCGTGAATACGTTAGATGTCGGTATTGCCAACTCGGAAGATAGATTGTACAAAATGTTTACGTGTATATTTTCTATACCGGGTGAGTCTGTTCTCTTCATCGTCATTAATGTTGTTTGAACAACGATGTAGCAAGCATGTACTGCCTCACATTCGTCTAGTGCCTTGATCCGATCCTCGAACGTTGTAAGAAGGTTGGATAAACAACAACGATATCTTCGAAAACCGTGTTCAGCTGCGGTCAAAATATTTTGGTTTTCAAAATGTTCTCTCATGTGCTCAGTCACAATGCGTTCCATTAACTTGAAGATGACAGCAAGTAAAGTTACCGCTCTATAGTTTGCTGTATCTGAACGGCTACCCCCTTTATATATAGCTGTTATCACCTCTGCTTTTTATTGCAGTGGTATTTTTCCTTCATGTAAGCTGATATTAAATATGCCAGCAATAACGCCATGAGAAACCTGCGAAGTATGATAGGGTAATTTTGTCTACGCCATGGGACTTCTTTTCGTTCAGTCGAAAAATTCCTATGCTAACCATGTGTTCGTTGATAGTCATTTTACTTAGTAATTTCAAATTTGGCAAATTTGTTGAAACTTGATATGAGATACAACGCTTGGGATTACAAACAAGGGAAAAAATGTTGCTAAACCATCACCGGTATATTGGACAGTGTGAGTCAATCCATTAGGTGTTAGTAGAGAGAAATCACCTGGTTTGATCTTCGATCATTCACTTACTATCTTGTAGAGAAGCTTAGGATTCTTTTCAATTCACTTGAGCAAGTTCAATTGGAATTGCATGCGATTTTCTCTTACAAGAGACGTGACATAATTCCGTAAATTCCAAGTTTCTTCCGTACCAAACGTCTTAAGAGTTACCGAAGACTCTCGCTTAACAGCTTACCATTTCTTAGTTCTACTCCGAATAACAAACTGGTTGTTGTAACGTATTCCATATACTACCACTTGAGCAGCGACTGATGTGCAATCCCGTGTACACGAGCATCAGAGATGACCTAATTCTGACATACCGAATAATCCATACGCTGTCACACTCCCGCTGCCAATTATTATAACTGGTTCAAATGACCCCGCACACACAATCATAATATCACGCGACTACCACCCAGAATCAGCCGGAGTCATGACTATATAGTACTTATTCCCGACTCGATACTGAACTGTCGAAGGTATTTTTATCCTGTACGTGTATGCTTTTCCTGGAACTCCCTACCCTGTAATGTTGCACATTCACCCAACGTGGATATATTCAAATCGAATTTGGACAATTTCATGTTGACCAATCCAAATTTTGAACCCATATATTTCACATTATAAAAGCTTTGAACTTTGAAAACAGTTTCTGTGCGAATCATTTGTAATTGATTCCTGAACTGCTCAGTAAGCAAACAAATTTTGTTATTCGTAATTCTTATATTATTCTGTGGTTTTTGCAAATCTATATGCATTTTGGACCATCAAAATTGAATTGAATTGAATTGAACAATATACTCAAAATGGAGTAGCAAATTTAGTGGGAAATAGTCGAGAAGAAGGAATTAATACTCCCGTATGCGTAGTCTTGTGATAATATGCCAGTGAAAAATCTATTTGTGACCGGTTGTCTATAATAATCACTCATAAGTTTGTATTATCAATTATGAAAAACGCACAACACACAACTTTTAATCGAAAATCGTTTCTCCAGGTGATACAATTTTCTGATGGCAGCTTAAGCCAGATTAAACAGACTACATGAGCGTTCACACGAATTAGGTTAGAGAATGAGCTACTTTGATGTTATGATTAAACATTTTACATGTCTGATCAATTGAACAATTTCACTTACGAGTCAGCTTATGCAGTGGTGTTGTACTTATAATGAATAACCTTGTGTTGCAAAGTAGGTTATCGAAATATGATTTCATATAATAGCATAGATGGTTTGACTCAGAGAAAACGTGTGAGAATATGCTTTATAAGATCATGGTACACAGGATAAATTTAATAATAATCCGTGTTATGTAGACTATTGATAAATTCCAATTGAGATATTTACTATCATTTTGAAAGGTAAAAATGTAAAATTTCTCCACACAAATAATCAAAAGCAGCTGGTTTAAACCGAAAACTAACGCAGCTTAGTTATATGTGCTGGAGAACTGAGCTACTTTCAACGGAAATTACATTTATCAAACTTTTCACATCATCCAACAACAAAACTAGTTTCTCTCGAATACAGTAGCACACATGTTCATGGTTTTGTTAAAATTTCTCCACTCTCTATGGACATGCGATTAACGGTTTTACTGTGTGCGATCAGCACAACCCAGGTTGTGATATTTGTGTTTGATAGAAATGCGTTCAATTATGGATATTTTGTTCAGGTTCATACATTGATTGTATGGGTCCGTCTTGATGTACTTATCCAACGGTTGCTTAAAAAAGGGTTTGTCATTATCTCCTGAGAAATATTTCTTCAGTTAAATGATGATTTCACATAAAAATGGTTTCATAGCACTGTTGAAGCCTCGGAAATGTGTGTCAAAATGAGCCTCAATCAAACAGATTCCAACAACCTCTGACTTTTTAGATTGGTATTATACATAACGTCTCGAATTCAGCTGTTATACTTATTATATGTTGCACGCGTACCAAAGAAAACTCTGATATAGCTTGAGCTATGAGAAGATTGTCAATGTTCAGCACTCACTTTGGAATGTTTCGTTGTGTTCTTTTAATATATTCATATAATAAACGATACTCATTTCAA
>JACCGJ010018028.1:0-14637 GCA_013407085.1 Atriophallophorus winterbourni
GAATTCCTTCATAGCTTCCTTTTATAGCGATGACGACTAAAGTTCTACTAAAGCTCTACATCAAGTTATGGTGCGAACCCGGTCGATATTGTCACTGCACGACGCACGTGGGTGTGTGAGGGCTCCTGTGCTCCTGTTTGACATAATTGTCCTTAGAGGTATCCGAGAATCCATCATTGGCCTTGTGTTAAGCGTAGATGGTTATGCCATTGTTGTGTCCGCGAGCGCTAACTGTGTGCTGTAGTAAACGCGATTAATCAATCGTACTATCGCATGCGAATGATTGAAGTGTTTTGAGACCAATCGTGAAGTCATGCTGGAAAAAATGTGTATGTAATCAGTAAGATCAGTATTGGGTAATGTTTCCCTACTGACAGTAACTCTGTCGAATAAAGGGTGATGGTTATGATAAGGGATATGGCTAAGAAGCTTTCCACCACTAGATCGGTTTGACCTTACCGCTAATCATTTTATAGTTAGCCTACGAGTGTCAATTCTAGGACGTAAATAGGGCATGGAGTGTTGTTGGTACAAATAGTACAATATCACGTTAACTCGATCTCTGTCGTCTGGCTACTGCTCTCAATGCTGAATCTTCTTTTTTTTAAAGTAGGCTCCAAAACGTGGTTATTGTCCATTGATATACTTGATGCCAGTCTTAAACTTCGCGAGGTAATCTACGCGACGTGTCTCTCTGCGAAATTACCGTTTATTAGCAGCGCAGAACGCGTGCGCTAAAGTAGTCATCGAGAAGGTACCGAAATGTTCTTTTTGTGCGTCTGGCTCCACGGGTGGATTAGCCGGCTTCATTGATGTCTCGGATCGCACCAGCCCACGCACGTCGATCGGAGGCGAGATCGTTGCAGATCGTGAGCCAGTCTCGTTCCCACCTGCGAACTCCGTAGACGGTACGCAGACCCAGGGTGTCTACATCCTCTTTCACAGTTGACAGCCAGGTTTTCACTTGACCACCTTGCCGCCGTCGCCAAGTGCGAACGGGTTTGGGGTCGAGGACGAGTTTTGGAAGTGCTGTGCATGTCTTTCGCTACGCACTAAATGGCAATTAGTTCGCGGTCAGATGTATATACGTTGTTTGTGTTCGCTGAATGTTTCAGGATGTTCACGAATGTGCAATCGTGCATTGATTCTGTGCATTGCAGCTATAACCGTGATAAATTAATTTGCCACCGGTAGTGAGTTATATGTGGAAACACCCTGAATTCTCACTACCATTTCTATTTTCATACTCATATCTGTCAGGCCTAGGCAACCTGGTTGTATCTTAGCTCACACGCAGTCTATGACTGCGATACCGCCTGGATCAGGCTTGTGATTTCAGGTATATATCCATGCATATTTGTCTTCCATCACTTATTGTAGTAGGGCTCCGGCAGCCATCATCCCAAATTGTATGTATGAAAGCACAAGCCTGATCCAGGCAAACTGCCGTACAGTCAGAGACTGCACATGGGCTAAGATACTGTCAGGTTGCCCAAGCCTAGACAGATATGAGAAAGAAAATAGAAATAGAAATTAGCACTGGCTTGGTTCTGTTGCCCGTCTTGAAGCATATGGGCAATGTGCACGTACTTCAGCTGGTCTTGATTGCTTCCAAAGCGGTAATCGCTTTTGTCATCGTGGCGGACTTCTTGGGGCGTACCCCGTGAAAATCAGTTGTGCGACCAATTTTAAATGAATCGTCTTGCGATCAGTGAGGTTTCCTGGATTTGAGGTATAGTGTTGTGATTGTGCCTGTCCGAACCAGTAAACATTTACATATGCTCATTATATCGCTTTCCCATTCCAGCTACTGCACTGTCATTTTGAATTGAATGAAACCAGAATTCCGGGTCTTGATCACTTCTGTTTTCAATCACCGGTGTGGTGAATTGATTATAGAGAACCCAACAAGTAGAGAGTAAGAAGATCCGAGATTTGGGCTTTAAACAACTTGTTGATACAATATACGGCTGAAAAGGGAGAGGGATGCGTTTATATATGGTCACGAGTTTATAGTATAAAAAGACAGTACAAGACAAACAGACAGCGATATACGACATTCTCCCCGCCTCGAAAAAATGATAACTGTCAGTAGTTTTGGCTTGTTAAATTGCACCGCTCCTCAGCTCATACGGTCGGACGCGTTGTTGTTGACGAATAAGTTCAGTGAGACTCTCGTTAGGTTCTTGATTGCAAGGAGTTTCAGAAGGCTCGTTGTTTGGCGGTTCTAACAGAATATCGACATCGGGAACAATTGCATTATGTTGCTCTCCAATGGGCGCGAGTTGACGCAGCGACACCGACTGTTCTTGACCATTAAGTAGTCGTACCCTGGCGTAAGTTGGATTGCATTCAATCAGTTCCACCTCTTCTGCTAATGGCTCGTATTTATTACGTCGTAGATTATTGCGCATCAGCACTCGGTTTGTTTGTAATAGCCAGCTGGGAAGGGATGTGCCAGTTGCCGCTCTTCGGTTGTGTTGAAACATCCTTTCATGTGGCGTAACATTCGTACTGGTACATAACAAAGATCTGATTGAATGAAGGGCGTTTGGTAGTACGGCTTCCCAATGTTTCACTTCAAGATCGTTAGACTTAAGTGATAAAAGTATACTTTTCCACAAAGTAGCATTTAAGCGTTCAACTTGGCCATTCGACTGTGGATTGTACGAGATAGAATGGCTGGTCGCTACACCTTTAGAGTGAAGAAAATCACAAAGTTCGTTCGACATGAATGAAGATCCTCGGTCAGAATGAACATAGCATGGCGTCCCGAACATGGAGAACAAATCAGTGAGACATTGAATAACGGTTGTTGATGTTGTATCCGAGCACGCGTATGCAAAGGGAAACCGTGAAAATTCATCGACGATCGTAAGTAAAAACCGATTACGATTAGCAAACGGCAGAGGTCCCTTGAAATCGATACTCAGGCGCTCGAACGGCTGCGTAGCTTTTATCAGGGGAACGTGTGAAGGCCTGAAAAATTTAACTTTGACTTCAGCACAAACACGACATGAGCTGGTCATTCGTTTTATATCGTCAACGGAATAAGGTAAATTGCGTGAACGGGCGAAGTGAATCATACGTGTGACACCGGGATGGCAGAGGGAGTCATGAAGTTTCTTCTGATTTTCGAACAAAGCTGGTGGCACTACATTTGCAGCACTGAGAGAGCATAGCGAAAAGGTCGACTTTTGACCTGAGAATGGGATCACAACTCCTTCATGGAGAGCTAGAAAGTCGTGTCCAAGTAACACGTCTGAACATAGATCGGGTAATATCGAAAGCTTGACGTTAGGGTAACGATTACCTTTATGAATTATCGAAACAAAGCAGTGTCCATCGGTAGTGCTGGTTCGGCAGGTAGAAGCCATCGTGATTTGAGTACGAGACATCGTAATGGGCCACTTATGCTTTTGAACAATGACTTTGGATACATAACTTTCAGAGCTCCCGGTATCGACAAGTGCGTGCAGTGTAACTCCATTAACAGAAAGTGGTGTGACTGCTTTAGATAATGACTGTGGCGCTGCAGCAATCGTAACAGCTGAGAGAGTACTATCGACCACAGCCGTAGCCGGTTTCTGTCGGGAAGATCGACACACACGCTGGAAGTGACCTTTCTTCCCACATAATTTGCATAGAGCATCTTTTGCTGGACATTTAGTGCGTGGATGTCGTGTATAACCGCAGAAAAAGCAACTCTGACTACTTACAGCAAATGCGGTCTCATGAGACGTGCTGGGTTTCTCCACATGATCAGGTACTGGTTGCGTTGAGGCATGACAAATTGATGAAGGTGCATTATCATAGACCACTGACTGTTGATGGGCCATCTCCAACTGCCGAGAAAGCTGAAATGCCGTTTTCAGATCTAGTGATTTTTGCTCAAGCAAGCGTTGCCGAATATGGTTGGATTGCAAGCCGCCGATAAAAGCATCTCGAATTAGTTCGTCTCGGTATTGCTCAGCACTCACTGATTTCAGATTACAGTCTTTAGATAGGGACTTCAGAGTTGGCAGAAAATGCTCTAAACTTTGACCGCTTTCTTGTCTGGATGTTGATAATACATGGCGAGCAAAGATTTCATTTTTCTGTTGAACGTATAGATTTTCCAGTATGCTCAACGCCTCATCGAACGTTCGGCATTCATTGATGTGTTTGAAAACAGATGGAGAGACGTAATTTACTAGAGTATCGAGCTTGTTCGGATTCAGGGAATCGATTGATGAGAGAAAGTTCGTAAATGTTTTATACCAGTGTTGCCGGTGGTCTCCAGCATCCGGTGAATGAGGATCAATGTCGAATCGGTCTGGTTTGAGAAAGCGATCCATTGATAAGAAGTTGTTTAAATTGTGGTGAATTGATTATAGAGAACCCAACAAGTAGAGAGTAAGAAGATCCGAGATTTGGGCTTTAAACAACTTGTTGATACAATATACGGCTGAAAAGGGCGAGGGATGCGTTTATATATGGTCACGAGTTTATAGTATAAAAAGACAGTACAAGACAAACAGACAGCGATATACGACAAGCTGCATGCTGAAATACGCTGTAGTCTCACTACCATTTCTATTTCTATTCCCCCTCATATCTGTCTAGGCCTGGGCAACCTGACAGTATCTTAGCGCACGTACAGTCTCTGACTGTGCGGCACTTTGCCTGGATCAGGCTTGTTCTTCATACATACCGACAGAGCCAACGGTACTGAGCTGCATGCTGAAACACGCTGGAGTCTCACTACCATTTCTATTTCCCGCTCATATCTCTCTAGGCCTGGGCAACCTGGCAGTATATTAGCCCACGTGCAGTCTCTGACTGTGCGGCACTTTGCCTGGATCAGGCTTGTGCTTTCATACCGTACCATACTGACGGAGCCTGAATTATACCTAATGGTCCATTTTCCACCGTGATCTTTCTGTAGTGAGGAAGATGAAGATGATGAGGACGATTTCGATGACATGGGTGGCAGTGACCACACACGTACCTCTGAGCGACGCCATGCTTTCGTGGTGAGTGATGCTCGTGATACGCTGGTCAAACGGCCTGGAATCGGTGCACGATTAAATCGCCGCCAAGCTGAGTTAGAGTCCATCCGGCAGGATTTCTTGGCTACCGAGCATGGGAGTGATGAGGCAAGTGATCAAGAAACCGATTGGGAGCGACAGCAAATTCAATAGGCCATGATAACCCAGGTGAGCTTATGGTTGTTACGACCCGTGATTTCGTTTTCGTTTGCTAGGCGGTCGGTGTGATTGTTGCATGCACAGTCCAGTGTGTTCGTCCAGCCTATCCGGTAGACTATACACCAGTTTTCTTGTACTAATATCAGATTCTTATCTGTAAGTAGCACACAGTGCACACTAGCAGGTTATGCCGCGAACTTTGATGTGATCAGTGTCTGGGGCGAAATCTCACAACGTGTTTACAAAGCTGGTGTAGCGTTTGCGTCGACGCAATGTTTCACTCCATACTAAAAGCCGAGTGTACAAAGCAGTGGTTTGAACATGTTTTAAGAATAACTCCTCGCCGTTTAACATACCGTGACTTATTCGCAGAAGCTGGGAGAAAAGATTGGGTGGCCAGTCCATGACGTGGCGCGTTCGGATGAAGAAACTCACCGTAGCGCTAGGCTCAGTGGAGCATATTCGTTTGCCTGGGTGGGGTCAAAATGATCCACCTAATAGTTGGCTGGAAACCCTACGCGATATGGCTGCAAACCGAAGTCAGTGGCGCCAGTGTATTTTATTATGTGTGTCATAATTTTTAAACCCGGTATTATTTTATATGAAAACAACAACACAAAATCGCATGCAGTGAAACTACAAAAAAAAGCTGCTTTTGCGCATTTGCGTTTGCATATTCCGCTTTCCTGTTTCCTTCGCGCTTACTTATCTGCTTTTCATGCTTCATATGGCTTGGCACTTTGTCTGGCTCCAGACATCTGCTTCGTGATGATGATGATGATGATGATGATGTAGGAAATCACAAACCTAATCCAGTCAATGTGCCACACAATTATAGACTGGGCGTGGGCTAAGATACTGTCAGGTTACCCAAGCCTGGGTACATATAGGAAAAGAAAATAGCAGTGGCAGTGAAACTGTCTAGTCCTTGGAAACATGACAGAATCTTAGCGGACTTGCAGTCTGACTATGCGGCACTTTACATGGATCAGGCTTGTTATTTCTAACATAGAGGTATAAATACGTCCGTACATACATCGGGGTGGGACCCCCTAAACGAAATCTCTCCTACTTCGGTGTAGGCAACCGGGTAGTATCATGCCTACGTTCAACGATGCCGATGACAACGCTTTGTACCCCCCTTCTCGCTTTGTACATTTTATTGTTTATGTTGAACGGCACTATATCTGTTGCAAATAGTGCAAATATAATAATAATACATACATACATGCATACATAAATACGTACGTACATACATACATACATATATGCGTAGAACAACTGCTAAGGTTCGACTGGAGAACTTCAATTTCCAGCCAGCGAGTTAATCTGAGACTGAGTTCACCCAACCTTCATCCATTCATAAACTTTGGCCTAGTGAGATTATTCTTGATTACTGCTGATTTCTTCAACAGAATCCCGCGGTGCTTGATGCCATTCAGCCGATCGGGCGCTCGACAGAAACCGAAAGCAACTACAAATCGGCTCCGTTGTTTGCCGGGTTAGATGCTTCGAATGTGACACTTGAAAATCTGAAAAGCAGTTTGCAGAATAAGTTAGTTTTTAATTACATAGTTCATCTTTTTGTGTAACATCAGACTTTTCATCGGTCTACCTATCTATCGAACGGCACCATATCTGTATCAGATTGTGCAAAAATATATATTTGCCTATCTATCTATCTGTCTATCTATCTATCTATCTATCTATCTATCTATCTATCTATCTATCTATCTATCTATCTATCTATCTATCTATCTATCTATCTATCTTTCTATCTATCTATCTGTCTGTCTATCTATCTATCTTTCTATCTATCTATCTATCTATCTATCTATCTATCTATCTACTTATCTATCTATATCTATAGTGGCGTTTGGTTTTTTGCATTGCGTTCCATCCGTTGAACATGACGTGAGAATGAGTTATAATCGAGTGCTTGCTCTAGTTGAGCCATTGATTGGAACACATTTTCGACCGATTATTCAATCATGATAATGATACTAGTTGTATACCAGTTCTGTAACGTTTCGCTTTTGACACAGAAGCTTCTTCAGACCAAGGGTGATAGTCAGGCTAAGCATCCTAGATTAAGTCTATGTGGTTGTCAAGTCACGTAGGTATGACCAGAGTCGGTGGTAGATTAGCCACTGGTAGTGAGCTGCATGCTGAAACACACTGGAATCTCAAAACCATTTCTATTTTCATTCTCATATCTGTCTAAGCTGGGCAACCTGACAGTATCTTAGCCCACGTTCCAGTGATTGTCAGGTTCCAAAGGTTGTCATAACCGGGAGTGGCAGTGGGGATAAGCTCCCACTGTGTATAAAATGCTCCCATATGGCGAGCATCTCAAATAGCTTCTGGCAACCGAGTCCAGCTTCTGGTCTGCAAGAATGGCTCCCCGGGCTCGGCGGAACTGCTTCTACTAACCGGAAAAGGGGCGAGGGCGAGTGACTGGCGACTGAAAACCAGTTTGCTTCGGGCAGATGGAGCTCGTCATTTCATCTAAGGGAGGGAAAACACTGAATATAAACCTGCGCTGCTTAGTGGGATACTCGATCACGGGAAAAGCTTCGGGAGAAAACCCTGAGGAAAATTTCGCAGCAGAGTCTCGTAAACGGTTAGTTAGTGCACATCACCTCTTTCTGCAACTTCCTGCTGCCTTGCAGGTCGCACTTGGTTGTGCCAATGCTAGCGAAGCTAACTCGAACAAACGCCGAATGGTGCTGGGGACGCCGCTTTG
Organism: Atriophallophorus winterbourni; assembly: GCA_013407085.1. Lineage (NCBI taxonomy): Eukaryota > Metazoa > Platyhelminthes > Trematoda > Plagiorchiida > Microphallidae > Atriophallophorus > Atriophallophorus winterbourni. Next base: position 7,936 of record JACCGJ010018028.1, read on the forward strand.
TACCCAAATTCCCAAGACTCTTCATTGAAGCCGACTCATCCTCCAGGAGGAGATAGTCGCACAAATTCAAAGTCAATCTTAGTCCACTTACAGCCTATGTATGTGCTTGCATACACATCCACTCAGTCCAAGGCCTGGGCAACCTGACAGTATCTTAGCCCACGTGCAGTCTCTGACTGTGCGGCACTTTGCCTGGATCAGGCTTGTGGTTTCATACTGTTATAATCCTGAGTTCTAGGATTAAACTGTATCTCAAACAGACAATTGAACAGAGAGGTTCTGGATGAAAGTTCTATTGATACAAGGTGGGACAAAGAGCACCACAGTCCAATTGAAGGGTAGGCTAAAATAGGGAGAAGAATTGTTAGTGTAAAGTAAACACAATGATAAGTATAATTCGTTTGGAGGTGACCCTCCTAACACCTACCCCAGGAAGTCTTCAACGATAGGACTGTTTACGTGGGTTCAGCTGCAAAGGTTTGACTTTCTTTCGAACACGGTCGGTCCATCTTCTTGGTGTGCAGTTAGTTTGAACATCTCGCTTTTCTGGCGAGGATATGGTCAACCTCTCAGGTAGTTCAAATGTGTCTAGCAAGATGTCCAGTGGAAGACCAGGATCGTGGTTTACAATCTCGGGCAAAGAAGATGGGCGCAGCTGATTTGCATGACGGATCCAGATGGAAGATTGTACATCAACTTCATAGATCACGTGTCCCACGCGGCGAACAATTTGTCCGTAGCTACGTGTAATCAAGAATTTCACCTACTGAGAAACCCTGGTATTGCCTCATAAAACCTTCTTCTCTTCTCATTTGTCATCAAGTTGCAGTCTAGCGAAATCGTTGATTGAATTGTTTCCCGTTACTCCGGTTCGGTACTCGGTTAATTTCTTGGTTTGTCGCTCGAAGATACAGCTGAACTACCTCATATATTTATGAAGTTTGCCTAACGTATTTGTAAAGTTTGCTAGCCACACTGAATTGCACTCATGACCCGTAACGTCTAATCACACACAGAGTTTTTGATTTATTTATCATCTCACCATCTTGAATCATTCACTACCCGAAGGTTCCAAGAGTTATCCGACTCATTGGCGACACACGAGAAGGCTCTGAAAGATGCACGTGCCGATTTAGAGCGTGGTCGCCAGGTGATTGCCGACTGCCGCGGGCAACTGCCCGCCGTGGCTCAACGCTACAATTTCGCACATGAAATGAAAAGTTTCGTGGATGATTTGGTGGAATGCTTCAATGAAAAAGCAAGTCTCCCTTTTGTTTATCACCACATGTATTCGTATGTATGGGAACTGCCCCGGAGCTGTCGTGCCCTTCCAAACGCCCGCAGCTGCTTGATACTCAACTGGGAGCATAAATTAGGATCAATTGATCTAAGCAATGAGACTGTGGAGTATTCTTTCGCGTGTGGCTCAATGACCGTTGTAATGTTGCTTAGTGCCATGTTAAGCGCCACAAGTATATGATAGCGATCAAAAATGGCGTAGACAACAATGTTCCTACGTGCAATTGTAACGGGTCAAATGTCGCAAGTTAGTGTTGAGAAGATAAAGCGTTTGTTCCAAATTACTATCACTGAATGCTTGATTGCCATAGAACCACTAGTCTGAATATAAAAGAAGCAAGCTTTCACTCATTTGACGATTATTGAGGTCAAGTCTTTTGCGTAAGACTCTCCGGCAGCGATATGTATGTATGCATGTATGAAATCGCAAGTCTGATCCATGCAAAGTGCCGCAGTCATAGACTCCACGTGGGCTAAGACACTGTCAGGTTGCCCAGGCACCTGACAGATATGAAAAACGTAAATAGACTTGGCAGTGAGACTCCAGCGTGTTTTCGCAGGCAGCTCACTATTGGTAGCACAGTGTTCGCTACACACCACTAAAGCGTTGGACGCACTAACATATTCAACGAAGCTAACAATGTCTTCAATGCAAAGCCAATGAGTTTCTGTGATATTCCATGGTACTCATCATTGGCAATGCAGTTAGTCGGTTCATAGCTTTCAACCAAAAATCTTGCGGGGTTTATTCCGATATCGGTTTTTCGATCGACTATAGGCTTGAAATCAATCTGACAGGTGAACGCCAATACTTTGTGATTTACTTGCGCAGCGCGGTGATTGAACGTTACGTCTACTTGGACGCCATCCCGCCGTCATATAAGAATGTTTGGGGTCCTGGATCTTTCGTGAGATCAGGCTTAGCCGTTCACGTACATTCCATACTCACCCGTAGCACGAATGTGCTGTGCTGTGCGGCTAACATCGTGCTAAATTGATTGGCCAACGGTGGTGAGCTGCATGCTGAAACACGCTTGAGTCTCACTACCATTTCCTGTTCTTTTTTCTTCCTCATATCTGTCTAGGTCTGGGCAACCTGACAGTATCTTAGCCCACGTGCAGTCATTGACTGTGCGGCACTTTGCCTGGATCAGGCTTGAGATTTCATACCATACCATAGGCCTGGGCAACCTGACACTATCTTAGCCCACATGCAGTCTCTGACTGTGTGACACTTTGTCCGGATCAGGCTTGTGTTTTCATACATACATACATACCTCAGTATCGTCTTGTTGTAAACAGCTTGCATTGTTAACGTAGTATTTTATATTGTAAAGTGGAGTTGCAAAGAGAGCTTGTTATGACGTGTGACAGTGAAAACCGCAATGAATCTGTCATGCTACTAGCACTCTACTCATTCACAACAATTGGTTCGAAGTGTAGTCACCTCATCATCATCTCACCATTTCGATTCCCCCTCATATTTGTCTAGGCCTGGGCAACCTGACAGTATCCTAGCCCACGTGCTGTCTGTGACTGTGCGACACTTTGCCTGATCAGGCTTGTGCTTTCATACCATTCCATACCTCAGTATCGTCTTGTTGTCAAGTGGATTTGCAAAGAGAGCTTGTTATGATGTGTGACAGTGAAAACCGCAAGGAAGCTGTCATGCTACTAGCACTCTACTCATTCACAACAATTTCTTGGTTCTAAGTGTACTCACCTCATCCCAGTGTATCTGTTCGTGATCTCCCACAGGTGCAATATGTTTTCCCAATCTATTTAAGATTTTTTGATCATGTCATAATTGTATGGCAGTTAATCACGCGTTACGTGCTACCGATGTTATGCTGTCCATTGGGGTGATATAATGCTCAAATTTCAAGCGATCACCACACATTTATCGCAAGTTCACCAACCAAACCTGTCGTTTGTCCCGTGTACACTGAACTCTATACATCAAAAGCCACCACTATCTTCAATAGTTTCCCCGTCGAATGTACGCTTTTCTGACGGGTGAAGTACCCAAAAATTAAGTCAGGTTGGGAGATTATGCTCTGTGCTGTGCGGATAACCGTGCTAAATTGATTGGCTAGAGGTAGTGAGCTGCATGCTGAAACACGCTGGAGTCTCACTGCCATTTCTAATTCCTTTCTCATATCTGTCTAGGCCTGGGCAACCTGACAGTATCTTAGCCCACGTGCAGCCTCTGACTGTGCGGCACTTTGCCTGGATCAGGCTTGTGCTTTCATACATACATACATACATACATATATACCTCGAGCAGAGAAACCAGGTCGTTGACTTGAAACGGTTATTGTAAACGTTTGTATGCAATGCTAGCAATAAGCGTTTATGAGAGCAGAATATATTACTTTACTTGTTTTACGAGGTTGATTATTGGTACCGAACCACTGAGTTACACAATTCAAGTTAGGGGTTAATATACAGATCCCACCAGGAGCTGTTGTTTAAACAACCCGACTCACAAGGCAGTGATTGAGATGGACTTCTTCTAACCCCTATTCATTGACCTTGAAATTCTGACCGACTTTGCAGGACCCCACTGATCATGGGTCACATAAATGCACAAATCATGGAGCTGTTTTCAGCGCGGCTACCCACAGTAGGCATCTTTGATTGCTCGACATTTTGTCTAGAGCACAGATGTGCAATCGTGCAGTATTTCTGTGCTGTGCGGCTAACATCGTGCTAAATTGATTGGCCACCGGTAGTGATATGTATGTATGAAAGCACAAGCCTGGTCCAGGCAAAGTGCCGCACAGTCAGATACTGTCAGGTTGCCCAGGCCTAGACAGATATGAGGCGGGAAATAGAAATAGAAATGGCAGTGAGCTGCATGCCGAAACAGGCTGTAGTCTCATTACCATTTTTATTCCTATTTCCTTTCTCATATCTGTCTAGGCCTTGGCAACCTGACAGTATTAGAGTAGAATATGCGTAGCTGAGGATGAGGATAATGTTCAGATGGTGTTCGCCGAGCTTGTATAGTTGTTGTTGGACGTTTCGTCATCAAGCTAGATGACATCGCCAGGAGAACTTCTTTCGAAGTGACTTAAACTTGATATTCATTGGTTTTTATTAGCTCCGTCTGTCCTGACAGTATCTTAGCCCACGTGCAGTCTTGGACTGTGCGCGCACTTTGGCTGGATCAGGCTTGTGCTTTCATACCATATCATTATACCCTTTACACAACACATCTCATTGGATTCCTGCAGATGTCCAAACTCGAATATCTGGAACGTCGGATGATGATCATTTTTCGCGAACGTTTCACTCGTTTGACTGAGCGTCGTCGCCAAGACATGAAAGACATGGCGGACATGGCTAATCAAGGTAATCAATCCTCTTCCGGGTTTTTTTACATTTGTTGCTTACTTGCCTGTTTACTTTTGTGCGTCTGGCTCCAAGGATCACGCTGGTCAATCGGAGCTGAGATGGTTGGCGATCTTAATCCAGTCGGGATGTTCACTTTTGAACGCTGTATATTTGTGTATTCAAGGTGATCGAATCCTCCGCTACGCTACCATTGTTCCATGACCTTCAATGCTGATCGATTAAATTCTATTTTTCACTTTGACTTTTCCAAAGGTTGTCATAGCCGAGGGTGGCAGTGGGGATAAGCTCCCATTGTTTATACAATGCTCCTATATGGCACGCGTCTCAAATAGCCTCTGACAACCAAGTCCAGCTTCTGGCCTGCACGAGTGGCTCCCCGAGCCCGGCTGAATTGCTTCTACCAACAGGAGAAGGGGCGATGGTGAGTGACTGTCGCCTGAAAACCACTTTGCTTGGGGCAGATGGAGCTCGTCATTTCATCTAAGGGAAGGAAAAACCTGATTTTAATCCTCCGGTGCCCTGCGGGTTACCCGATCGCGGGAAAGGCTTCGGGAGAAAACCCTGAGGAAAAATCTGGAACAGAGTCTGGTACACACCACCTCTTTCTGGCAACTCCCTGCTGCCTTGCAGGTTGCACTTGGTTGTGCAAAGGCTAGAGAAGCTGACTCGAACAAACGCCGAGTGGTGCTGGGGACGCTGCTTTGTACCCAAATCCCCAAGAACCTTCATTGAAGCCGACTCATCACCCAAGAGGAGATAGTCGCACAAAAGTAAAAAGTTGATATTGCAGTGTGTACTTTGTGATGTCAGTTTGTCTGCACTGATGATACCCTGACACATTGCACAGCCTCATTGAAAGCACACCGTTACTTGTCTGCCATACGGGAAAAGGATGGAAAACGCGGTTTATAGGAGCATTTGATCTGCGCAAACAACAACGGAAACGTATCGCATCAATACGACAACGTCCGTGTTCTTTTCACTATCATGGTTTGTCACAATCTCACTGTGGTAGACTCTAAAAATGCGACGATTTGTATTTTATAAACCTTACAGTAGTTTCATAACATGATTTCGTTGCTATCTAATCGAGGGAGGGATGGAGTGTTAATTGATTATCCCGGTTCTCGCCAGTGAGTTGTAGTAGATCTACTCAGCGAATATTTTTATTTCCCCTCATATCTGTCTAGGCCTGGGCAACCTGACAGTATCTTAGCCCACGTGCAGTCTCTGACTGTGCGGCACTTTGCCTGGATCAGGCTTGTGCTTCCATACAACATACATACTCAGCGAATACTCCAAGGATGAAGATCGCATGGTCCCAAGATGTTCGTGTTCATCCAGTTCTCGCTGTGTTGTGTGATTTACCTGAATACTGTAGCCGATAAATGGAGATGTCGCTTACCTCGTCAAACAAACACACGAGGTTAACCAAACGCATCGTTGAGATGCCTAATGTAACACCATCACTGAACGGTGAAGGTGCGAAATCTTCCGGCGGGAACACTTTGAATGTTGGTATTGATTCATCTATTGGGAGCATTGCGTACTAAGAAAGGAACGCACCAGAATCTGCATCATTGTTGGTCATCCATGGCATCTTCCAATGCTCTGCTCTCTCTGCTTTGTTGACATACTAACTGTCTGTTGAATAAATGATAAATTGATGATTATATTTGGAATACGTGTACACCACGCACTAGCGAAACGATTCACAAACTCTGCTGAGCTGCATTCGGAAACACGAAGTCGAACTGCCATCGACTCTTCTTATTGGTGTTCTTCACCTGTACAACCTGACCGTGTCTCAGCCCACGTACAGTCTCTGGTCATGTGACACTGCCTGGAACCAGAAATTCAAGTTCATATGATGAGAGTTAGGTAGATAGATTGATAGATAGATATAGATAGATAGATAGATAGATAGATAGATAGATAGATAGATAGATAGATAGATAGATAGATAGATAGATAGATAGATAGATTAGTAGATAGATAGATAGATAGATAGATAGATAGATAGATAGATAGATAGATAGATAG
>JACCGJ010018032.1:0-11165 GCA_013407085.1 Atriophallophorus winterbourni
GTGTAGAGATTTTCCAAGCTGCAGCATTTTATATTTCGCAGGGTTAAATGGTAACTCATTTAACTATGACCAACGAAATAAGGTGCATAGATCCCGTTGTAATGCCATACAGTCATCCACAGACCTGACACGTTTACATATTTTAATATCATCGGCGAATAGTATCAAGTTGCCTCCAATATCCTCTACTATATCGTTTATATACACCAAGAATAGAAGAGGTCCAAGCACCGAGCCTTGCGAAACTCCACTTGTGACGTCTATTTTTCTAGATAAGGTGCTGCCAACGCGAACTTGGACCGTGTCCCTCATTAAGGAAGTCCCCCGTATCCAATTCGCAATATTCCCGTTTTTCCATAGGATTCGAGCTTTTTAATTAAGATGTCATGGTTGACTCTGTCGAAAGCTTTGGAAATATCGATGTAGCAAGCATGTACAGCCTCACCTTCGTCTAGTGCCTTGGTCCAATCCTCGAACGTGGTAAGAAGGTTAGATAAACAGCAACGACATCTTCGAAAACCTTGTTGTGCTGCAGTCAAAATATTTTGGTTTTCAAAATGTTCTCTCATGCGCTCAGTCACAATGCGTTCCATTAATTTGGAGATCACCGGAAGTAACGTTACCGGTCTATAGTTTGCTGTGTCTGAACGGCTACCGCCTTTATAAATAGGAGTTGTCATCCCTGCTTTCCATTGCGGTGGTATTTTTCCTTCATTTAAGCTGAGATTGAATATGCGAGTGAGAGGAGCAGTCAAAGCAACGCGACACCTGCGAAGTACGGCGGGGGTAATTTTGTCTGCGCCAGGGGACTTCTTTTCGTTTAGTCGACAAGTTCCCGCCCAACCATGTATTCGTTGATAGTCATTTCACTTAATAATTCGAAATGTGGTGAACTTGATGAAAGTTGATATGGTATACAACGCTTGGGATTGAAGACAAATGAGTAAAACGTTGCTAAAGCGTCGGCGGTATCTTGGGCAGTGTGGGTCAATCCATGAGGCGTTAGTACAGAGAATACACCTGGTTTGATCTTCGATCGTTCATTTACTATCTAGTAGAGAAGCTTAGGATTGTTTTCCATTCTCTTAAGCAAGTTCCATTGGAATTGCATGCGATCTTCTCTTACAAGAGTCGTGACGTTATTCCGTATCTTACAGAATCGCTTCCAAGTTTCTTCCGTACCAAGCTTCTTATGAGTTACCCAAGACTCTCGCTTAACAGCTAACCATTTCTTCGTTCTACTCCGAATAACAAACTGGTTGTTGTAGCTGCATTTGTGTGGTACAAAAATCGAGTTTTCGTAAATCTTGGAATTGAAATAATTTAGAAACAAATTGTAATATGAGCAAGGATCCATTGAATCAAACTCATGAGTGTGTGCATCCCGGAGACTGATATTTTAGTATTCAAATTTTATTTTCCTTATGACTTTCGTCTGTTCACACAATCGTTCCGCACTACATACATAATCAAACAAAAGCACAACATGATCACTCTTTCCCAGTGGTGCCAGGTATTGTATACCCTCGACTGCGGTTGCCTCAGGCGTTAAGACAAGGTCAAGGGTTGAAGGTTGGTCAAGACTCCGCCAGCGAGTTGGCTGGTTAACGTGATTGTGTAATGAAGCAAATTCTATAACCTCCTTGAATTTATGTTCAAACGAATGCTGGGTGTGCTCACCTCTCAAAAACAGATGCGGGAAATTAAAATCGCCAATGATCAGCAATTACATAGTCTGGCATCTTGTGATGTGTTGCAATGATTCGATGAGCTTATTATTGTATGAGCTTTCGGATGATGGCGAGCGGTAAATGATGCCGATCGTACATTCATCTCCATTGACTAGCTTTACTGAACACCACATCGTATCAGGAAGGCTGAGGTCAGGATGATCGATGACGTTACACTGCGCTAAACGTTCGTGATAGTAGACTGCAACTCCACCACCGGATATTCGATCACGATCGCGACGAAGTAGTGACATTTTCGGAATCAAAAGCTCAGCATCAGTCATGCAGGGCTGGAACCAATTCTCTGTAACTGCAACCAAATCGGGTGAAAGTCTATCACAAAGCTCACATAGTTCAGCTAATTTGTTAGTTAAACACTGAGCATTTGTATATATGCACCTGATCGTATTTGTCTTACACAATGTCGAATCGTGTACTGCAGCTATTGGACCGACGCGCGATGAGTCTGAAACTGGTGAGCTACTTATTGCTCGCTGACAGTTTGAAACAACATTTGGTTGCTTGTATGACGTATTTGGTCCGACTCGGTTTGAGCCGGACATACGACGTTTTTTGATACATCGATTTCTTCCATTTCGGTGGGAACGCTATCATCTGCTGTCCCCAGACGAGGATGTGTTTCGATCATGGTACTTGGTTTGGGTGGACTAAGTCTAACGTCCTTCGGTAAAGCTCTTTTCGCTTTTTTCCATTCGGACTTTACAATCTCAGCCATATCGTTAGTTAAAAACGTAATCCTTAGTGGTTTCGGACCATCTCCTTTATATTTTGGCGAAAAAGGCACCCGAAAAATGTCAGTGACCACAACATTTGAAATATCAAGCGAACACGCAATGTAACGCCACTGCTTAAAGTCGTGCTCTGCGGCTTCCTGAACAGATGCTTAGGAGGTATTTTCTGGTACCGCAAGTAGAAATATACTTCGCAAGACCGTTTTTTCCTTATTGTTTAAAGTACCCTTTCTTTCCCACCATGGTACATCGGGATATATCCGGCACTTTGAATTGGGATCCGTCTTTAGTCGGTACGAATTTAGCAGTATGTTCTCGATATCAGCCTCGCACTTCAGTGTAACCCTTAGTAAGCGAGGTTGATCAATATGAACTGAGGTGGAGTGGCGAGTTGGACGAATCAATTTGCCAGGAATAACATGCTAAATTTGCATTTGTTGACAAAGTTGAGACCATTTATCGAGATCATGTTTGTGTTTCCTATCAAACAGGCTTTCGTTGGACTCGCTAACATTCGTACATATTACGCTTAGTGCATAAGAATTCTTGTTGCGTGTCCGAGCGTCATTCTTTATAGAATGTGAACCTTTTTGATTTAATATTCGTGAGTCATGGGAAGAAGCTTTAGAGTGAGTAGCGGAGGTCGACCGCAAACGCCTTTCTCTGTAAGTATTTTCTACGACCGTGGCCGTTTTAGTTAATACCGAATCGATGCAGATAACACCAGGCGATTTATTTTTTGAGGCAGCTTTGATTAATGGAGCATTCGAGGTAGACGGTTTTGGCTTTAAGGCCTTTTTAACAATCTCCTCAGTGTCGTGTAATAATTTAACTTTTTCAGGAGCATTCTGTGGCGGTGAGGTCGAGCGTATTCCATTATTTAATTCAACTGTTTTAGTCTTGAATAGTGGTCGTAAATTTTCTTTAAAACCAGCAGGAACTAGTCAACCCTGAATCGAACGATACAAATGTCAACGGGTCAAAGTGCATCCACTCCTGGTAAAGACGGTTAAATAGTCCGGTCACTAGTTTTGTAGCGCGATAGTATACGCGTTGCAGTAAGGTCATGTCATTTGTAACCATGCTTGAACAGCGTCAAGATCAATCTGAATGAATTTCGACTTTTGCTTATCCAAAGGCAGATTATTTTGCGCTAAGAATTCAGATCGCTTTCAAGCAAAATACAATCATCAGCATTGCTGATTCGCCTCCATACTTTTATATCGTCAGCAAACAAAACCATCTTACTGTCATTTTCTATGGAATATCGTTTATAAGACTAGGAGCATTGGCTAAAGCGCTAATCCTTGTCGAACATCGCTAGTGACATCAATTTTCTTCGATAATACGCTGTCCACACGAACTCTGTTATGTCTGTTGTTGAGGTAATCACTTTTCAATCCATATAGTCTTCCTACAATACCGTGTTTCTTTAGCTTGTTCAAGAGTAAATTATGATCAACTTTACCGAGAGCTTTAGAAATGTCCAAGTAGCACGCACGAATACAACCCCCCACATCTACAACCCTCGTCCAATTAACTTAGCTTGACAGCGAATTTGTTAGATAAGAGCAATTACTGCAAAATCCATGTTAGGCAACTGCCAAAAGTTTGCTCGTTTCTTCATGTCGCATGATTTGTGCGGTTATTATTCGTTCAAATACTTTTGATACCGGAGGGAGCAAAGTAACCGGTCCGTAATTTTTAACTTCAGAACTGCAACCACCTTTGTCCCAGTTTCCAGTCCTTTGGTACCACGCCAGCTTGGAGCGAATTAATAAAGGTGCAGGATATAGGTTTAGAAAGCAGCTTTGGAGTTATCTCGTCTGGTCTTGGAGATTTATATACGTTTAATTTTCGTATCGCTTTGTGACATAGTGCAATACATTGATCAGTTTATTGTTTAGGTGAAAAGTTGCTGTTGAAGAACGACAGATCACTCAATAAAGCATTGGTCTCCTGAAATAAAAGTCAGAATGCAACAAATTGTGTCAGTTATATCAAGGGTCTTGCCATTCATAGCGCTACAGATAAAAGATTGCTTGAAGTAGAGTACTGCTCCTCCGCCATCACCTAAACGGTCATCCCGCATCAGAGACATGCTGAGCAGAGCGAGTTCATTTTCAGACAATGAAACAAGGAACCAGGTTTCTGTTTTTGCGGATATAACAGGCGCCGTTTTATTACAAATCTGGGACTTTTCGGTTAAGTTGTTTATAAAGGCTGTGTGCGTTTCTTATGGATGCACTTATTCGAATCTTTGATGATTGATGAACGGTGTGTAAAACGAGTTATGGTCTGACTTTTCTGGGGTCTGCCTTAATCAAAGCATCTGAATACTGTGGATATGTGTAAGGCGTTAAAACAGGTGGATGCCGGTTCCCTCTGAATATCAGTGGTCCCTGAGATGGTTGAAACATCTATGCTTCTTATTGGTCCTCCGACCGATTAAATCGACAATTAGTTTTCGGAGTGAATTGCTCAGTCCGACACGATTTAAGCCGCACCTACGACGTTTTTGATGTATTGATTTCTTCCATTTGGATGGAAACGCTACTATCCGCTGTCTGCAGACAGGGGGCGTTTGACTTTGACATTGGCTTTGGGTGGGCTAAGTCTAACATCCTTGGTTAATGCTCGATTTACTTTTTCTATCTCGATCTTACTATTTCGGGCATAGCACTGGTCAAGAACGTAATCTTCAAGGGTTTGGGTCCATTCCCTTAACATTTTTGGAATAAAAGGAAATCGAAAATTGTCCAGAACAACAGAATTAGAAATATCTAGAGAACACACAATGTAGCGCCGTTGATTGATATCGTGCGCTAGGATTTCCTAAATTGATACTCGAGAAGTATTTTTTTGTACACCATATAGAACTATACTTTGTGATATGTATTTTCCCTTGCGTTTAGGCTACCCAAGATTTCTCAACAGCGTACATCGGAATAAATGTGGCAGTTTAAGTCGGAATCTGTCTTGAGTAGGTACTCATTCAGCAGCACGTTCTCGATATCAGCCTTGCATTTCAGTGTAACCTTTGGCAAGCGATGTTGGCCAACATAAGCTGAAGTTTGGTGGCGAGTTGGACGACTATACTTGACAGAAGTTACATGTTGAATGTTTATTAGGTAACAAAGTTTAGACCATTTCTCGAGATTGTGTTTCTGTTTGCTATCAAACAGGCTTTCTTGAAAATCGTTGACGTCCGTATGTATCACGCTGAGCGCGTATTGCTATATCACGGTTCTATGGCAGTTAAGCACTTGGTACTTTGTTTCCGCGTAATGAATTTCTATAGTGGATGATGAATGTTGATAGGATAGATTACCGAGTGGTTGTAGTTTCGTGGATTGAAGCGGGTAAAATCGGTTTTCGTCGATGTCTTTAACGTTATTTAACTGTTTCTAGAATAGATTACTTATCATGCTTAACAGATAAAGTTTCGATGTTAAGATACGGAAACCGTCCTTATTTCAAAATTTGCAAGATTACTAATTCGAAGTGTTTTCAGAAATATTTTTAAATACTTCACCGACTTTGTAGGCATGGTTAGTAGCGGTATTTTAATTTTGAATGTCCAGATAATGTTGACGTGCTTGCGGCTCTCGACAAAATTTTAGTACTATATTAAGTCATTTCGAATAAGTATAACACATATAAATGTTTGTGAACAAAGCATTAAATTTTAACTAATCGTACAAAAATTATGCGTGGTCTCGTGGGTTTCACACATTTAATTGCTCCTCTCACTTCTCAGTGTTTTTTTGTACACGAGTGCTCATCTGCATGCATTTCTATCACACGCACACCTCGACCGGTTCCGTGCTCTTTGTCTCATCAGGTAGGGGCAATAAGATCAGGATTCGCATGCGCTTGAAACCGTGGAGGATTACTAAACAAGTAGCGCTCGTATGCCACTGTTCGATAAGGCAGTTACGACCAACCTGTTCAATAACAGAAAGCCACACTCATGTAGAAAAAGTTTAAACCCATGACCAATAACAAAAAAGATCATTTGCATGCATTTCCATCACACACCCAAAAACCCGGTTTCGTGCTGTTTTCATTCATCAGGTATTGACAATAATATCACGATCGGTATTTCCCACTGGTTTTTATTTTTATAAAACAAGGTTTATTTGATTTAAAATTCTTCCAATTAAGTGATCACATTTCAAATTGTATTGCTCCTAGTAAAGTTGGTTATGTGGCACGCCGGAATTAAGGTGAATTTTTCTACCATTAACACCATTTCAGTATTGCCCAATTAACGCAAAATTTATTTAACAAATAATAGTTTTGAACTTAAATTTACACAAACGTTTGTGCAAAAACATTTGCCTACAGAGAAGAAAGTCCTTTGCCTTGTTCCACACCAAATTCTAGGATACAAGCGTGGAAAGGTACAAAAGGATAAGATCATAATCATCCATTAAAGAGAAATGGATGAATTTGTTGTGTATGCAAATGTGACTAGTTTGATTCTAGCGCATCCAATTGACTCCGATCACGTTGTGATTCCTGATGGTGTCTTTTCAGTTATCTACATGACTCCTTTGAAACGTGTGTAAATGTTGGTGAATGTTTATCCTTTAGCCAACATTCATATCGCCTTAGCAATTTAAAGTTAATCTACGTGACGCCGGTTAGTATTTATTAACTTATGTTGCTCGAGTCCATTTCAATTTTCTCAAACTTGTATTTTTTTAAGCTTGATGTGGATAACTGAAAAGGAATTATTTTCATTCCTAATCGAGTGTTAAGGAAATTGGTGCGATTAGTGGTAGAAGGGCAATTGGTAGATTTGGATCCATAATTCTACAGTCAATATTGTTTACTCGTCAAAAATTGTTCAACCGAATAGAGCGCCAACATAATCGTCATATGTTAGCTGCAGAAAATTTTTTTCAGCAGCACATTACCGAAACACCCAGTTGCTTCTCTCTTCTTTCTACAGATTGAACACAAATCGCGATTTTAGAAAATATTTCACCAATCAGCAAATGCTCAGCAATAACATTCTCTTATTGGCTGTGTAATGTACATTGATTGCTGAATAAGGTTCTCGTTTTTCTTCTTCTTCTTGATAGACGAGAGAGAGTCAAAGATTGTTGTGTCGAAAATGAGCAGTGCCACATTTATTCTACTTTTAACCATCTTGCTTCGTGTTTCCGGTATGAACGGTTAGTTTCTATTGGATCACAATATGATATTTAAACATATTTATGGATTTTCACTTCAAATTGGATTTCAATAAAAATAAAACACTTGTTTTTGCAAAACGCCAAAGATTTATTTTGTGTACTGTTAACCGATCAATTTTGAAAATTTACCCATATATAATACACTATGAACGATATGCATTTTCAATTGAAATACTGCTATTTTCACATTTACTTGTGTAATTGTGTGCTAAAATGTCTGAATGAATACACCGTTCGAAATTTTACTGGTTCGAGGTAAACCAATCCCGTTTTAATATTTGAAGGTTCAAATATATATTCTGCCACTAAAGATGTTTACGTTTGATAGATAAAGATTCAAAATAAGCGCCTCGAGCGCTTGACATTTAATCACTTTATTATTCTATAGTTGAATATCGAGGTTTTTTCAAAAGAACGCCATATAACAGTGGCTACAAGTAGAAACTTTGGTTAAAACACTGTCGTTGTTCGAATCCTCACTGGACTATCGTTATTGTCTCCACTAGGCGCGCAAACACGCCAGTAATCGGTACTAGTCTGTAAGGGTTGGGGTGTTAGCACCACACTTCATTCAGTTTTGTTGTTATTTTAATAAGTGATGCGTGAAATAATCACCTTCGTTGTTTGACGTTTCAAAAAACTAGTTCTAAAACAAATCCGTCGCAATAAGACGAAGTAGTCCTTAAGTAAATATTATAGCGAAAAGAATTTACAAATTCATTTAAACTCAAAACGGCGAATTCATTTTGCTTTTAATGTGAACGGAAATGAGAACCGTCATATGCTAAAGATCTATACGTTGCATTGAATTATGACTCAATGATTGCAATTTTATTCATTTATTTATCATTTCTATATTTATCAATAATTAGAAATCGGTAAGCGTGCTCTCCAACATTATTGCTCAAATCTTACTTTGTGTATTATAATTATTCTACGTAAATATGTACATCGGGGTATGCAAAGCATACTAACGAAAACCGACTAAGGTTCTGCTTCATAAATGCATTTAAAATCATTTTTTATGGAACAATACTAGCAAAAATCAACTTAAAATGTCGGTGTTGATCTGGGTGCTCAGTAAAAACGTCATTTGCACACGATTTCATTTTCGCTTGAATGTTTCAAGTGTGATTCACAGTATATTTTTATTATTCAGGAGAATAGAGGTTTGGATATGGATAATTGTGATAAGCAGTGATAAGTAGATGTGTGCTTTAAATCACGTTTTCTTTTCTTTTACTTTTACATGTAATCGTTACAGAAAATATGCTGTGATACACTCTAATATCTGGTGACACTTGGGTTTCATCTTAGTAAACGTCATAACGCTTTTAATTTTAATCAGAACTTGGTAAACACGCACGTTTTATCTTGGATATACCAGAAAGAACTGGTTAATGCTAATTGTCTGACCAATGATATTACAGCATTTATAGTTCCATTGTATGCTAAGATTTAGAATGGTGTTTTCGTGTATTTACGATTTGTGTTCATTCAATTTTAGTGGTGAAGCATGTAAATAATATATTCCATATGAATAGCAGAGATTCATTTTAGACCGCTGTCGGGTTATGTTCACAATCCGCTACAGAAAAAATCTGAAATCTGTATCTATGGTTGCACCTAGTCATGTGAAGTCAGTAAGATTAGTCCGGTGAGAGTGGCAACAACGGAAATGTGGTAAACTAATTTTCACTTTAAATAAGCTTTTATTAACTTTCTAGATGAAAACTTTGTATTTTATTTACCTCGGATCAAATGTATCATTTATTTGAAAATCATAACATTCTGAAGATAAGTTTGACATATACAAATTAATAATATTATGTATACCTATAAACCAAACTGGTATCTTCAGGAATGTTTTTCACTTAAATATCAAATTACCAAAATTTACAACGAAAACTTTTTTAATGTTTTAAAGAGCAAATCGAAGGTAATTTTAATTGATTACGATGTTGCACCTCTAAATCTTACGTGTGTAAAATAATTATAAAACATATTTCAATTGATTTATTAGCTATTATTGGGCTTTTTGTGAGTAAGTTTAAGCAAAATATGCTTACTTGATCAAAATCGCGCATATTTATATAACGAATTATTGTTATTAGCATTGGTGGTATGAACTTATTGTGAAAATCGTTTCCATTTTTTAAGATATGCAAGGCCGTGAGTTGCTTAATGTTATACGACCAACATTTTGAGAGATATTTGCATGAAATTTGGAAATGTATTTTTATAAATTCGGAAAAACCATTTATTTATTCAATTATTGAGATGCCAGCTTGACGGAAACACTAATGGTGCGGTGTTGATCTCAAGTTCATGCAGCTGAATGATATGTTTGTAATGTTTCAATCCAGTGGTCACGGTGGCAAAACAGTCGTATGATTTTCCGAGTATTTTCGAGAACCAATTTTCATGTTAGTATGGTCGATAAACAGTTATCGGCATGATTATATTCAACATGTACAACCGAGATGATATTTGAATTTTAATCTTTTGATTTGATATTTTTCTCATTGTATAATAATTATATGAACTGATTAAGATCAAGAAATTCCAGTCTATTGTGAATACAACGTTCACAGCCAAATTTAATTCTTTCCTATACATAAAAAATGTTGTCTGTTAAAAATAATAAATCATATGAGGCAGTACTGTCCCTATTTTTATTTTCTATTTACATATATTTATTTATTTGTCTATTCCTTGTAACACTTGTGAACCTATTACGAAATACAACGAAGACGTTGTCGTTGCATTGAACCACAAAAGTTGAGTCTCCGTGGATTTAATTCGAGCCACTAATGTCGATTGTCAAAATTGTGAATGCGGAGGATTTATCAAAACCTAACTTCTAAAAGTTCACATCAAATGAACAAGACCATCTTTGCCTGCAAATCTTTTTCTTTCGCCCGAATTCAATATGATATTCATTATTCAAGAACTAAAAATTCACAAAATGTTTTGTTCCTAACCTGGTTGATCACTCGATGGTTGTTTCACAGTTGAAGATGCCTCTGGCCGATGTTGAGATATCCTCGTCAATTTTCTAATTTCATTTTCTAATATCATTCACATAACTGTCTAGGACTAGGTAACCTGACAGTATTTCGATCACGTACATTGTTTATAATGCGACAATTTGCCTGGCTCACGCTTATGTGATATTGAACATTTTGATCAGTTTTAGCTATGTGGAGAAAATCACCTAATTTCTGAAAATTCCTGTACACGAATAAAGTCTTTTTCTTTCTCTTCTTTTCCTCCATTGATCGGTATAAAATATTATAGAACTGTCGTTCGTTCCGTCTAACGGTAAGTTGATATGCACTAGAGAATATATTTAGGAAACAAAATTTTGTATATATATATATATATATATATATATATATATATAAATTTACTCCTTTTACAATGTTCACTATCAATCTCTTATGAATTTAGGTTACGTATTTGATCAAACAGTC
>JACCGJ010018033.1:0-27789 GCA_013407085.1 Atriophallophorus winterbourni
ACTCATGTGGTACAATCTGGAACTGTTAAAGTTTTCAAAAAATCACTAGATATCCACATGGAAAAGTATGTTTTTTGTGCTTGACAATAATCTAACAATTTTTTGATATTTTTTACCATCCGACCCGATGTACATTTTTATGGGTCTTGTAAAGCAAAGCTTTTTACCTGCATATAATCTATGAATAAATCTATGAATAAATAAAATAATCTTTGTCCACCCGCGGTCTTTGTTTTTCTGTGGTTTTCCCTGAGTCAAAATTGTATGTGGATATAACTGTAACCCACGCTGTCTGAGGATCCATTCTTGTCAATTTTCTGCGATTTTTCTGACGGTTATTTAACCTTGTCTTTGGTTAGCTTCACGGAGCGTGTGTTTTCCGTGTCTTTCGTTGCTGAAAATTTGTTCTGTCTTTTGGAAAATAGAATGAGCTATTTGCCTGAAGACACATCTTGGATGAGCCATAGTATATCGTATAACAGCATCTGAATCAATTGGTATCAATTATTAACAGTTTAATTGAATTGTCCGAGATTTGTAATGAAACACCGGCAGACATATTTGCAAAAACAGAAACGTAGTTCAATGCCTCATTACACAGCATGTCGCTATTCCGATGTGATCGCTTAGGTGATGTCAGAGGAGCAGCACTCATAGCTATTTCAACGGTCTTATATCATATATCATATCATTTGCGATAAAGCCTCAACCTGTTCAATGCTGAACTTGACAAGTATATGTTGACCAAATCCAACCTCGCACCTGATTTTCCATATTGATAAAACATTTGTGCTGTTTTTATGCATTCCTTATATTTTTAATCTGTGGTTATTGTAAAGTATGTGCGTTGTGGACCATAAAACTTTGAAGTACTTTGAAGTACTCGTTTGATAAATGTCAGTTGACGGGGCGATCAACATCCTAGTGCAGTATCTGCTCTACCCCAATTTGCAGATGACGCTTTACCGAATGCCTCCAAGAACATGTTCTTCACTACTCGTAGGGTCAATGTCATGATCTTTCGCGGTTGCGCACTCCGTTGTACCGCAAGTCTGGTCTGCTCAAAGGTCGGTTTTTTGATTTCGACTCACCTTAAATTGGAAATTGAATTTTGATAAACCGATGCAGTCAAGTCGATTTGCAAAAAATAAGTGTCCAAACCTAAAATGAATGTCTCGAGGCTGGGAGCAGTAACAATGGTTTCATTGAGCGAATTCCAAAAGCAGGTGACACTCGGATAACGAGAAGGATATCGATAGTCATTGTATGAGTGGGAAATTTGTAATTTAACTGGGGGGTATCATGTATATCGCTAAGCATAGTATTCAAATTAATGTTTTAACGGGTGATCTCGGGAGTGTAATATGTTGTAATTAAGTGTCACATCTGTCCAAATGCTGCTTATCCTTATCTGAAAACTCTGTATATTCGTTGAACTGAAACATATACCATGATGTAAGTGATGTGTTGCTTACATCACCCGAAATTACACCCCACTATCTGTTTCTGGCTGTTTGCAGTCATCAGGCGGAGACAGTAAGATTCGGTTCAGTGAGCTTTGAACAGTGGATAAATAATAAACAAGGTTATACTTGAATCTGTATGTGATTCTGTGTTTGAACATCGTTTTTCGTTGTATGCAACAGTGGCATTCAAATATAACCTTGAATACCATGATGTAATTTAAGGAAATTGACGAATGCATTCGATTTTACTTCTATGAACCGGTTTATATGATGATTGTATCTCCCTCATCTATGATACCTCGGTGGTTTGAGCGGTATTGTCCGTATCAGAGAGCAGATTTTGGAGGAGTTAAACTTGTGACAGTGGAAGCTTGGTTGTGTAAACCTTAGCATCAGAGTTTAACTGTGTTCAGCTCCATTCTACTGCTTCCAGGGTAACCGTAAATATTTTGGTTAATAGTGGCTCTAATTTATAACTATGTTCATTACTGAACCCGATTGTTGATGGTTATCAATGGCTTCTTTAGGTGGACGTCGAACATGGATGTACATAACAAGCACATAAAGGAATCAAGCTTTTAAGATAGCGAAACATGCCGATTCGATGGTGACAATCTCTCCTGCAGTGCACACCGCGATAGACAGTGCTCGGTCGATCGGCGTCAGTTGTATGCTGGAGGCGTGATTTGCGTTCAGCAGCCAAGAGCTGCAGGTGCTCTTCTCCATTCAGATCGTCATTGAAGAAACTTTGAACACGATCACACCTCCCTAACATGAACTACGGAGCATTCAATGTGACAACAATGATTTCGTGTTTAACCTTAAGCTTAGCTTTGGCGAAGTATTTAGGGGGCATCCAAGTTCCTTCGAGATTTATGATGGTCCTGGGATGAAATACCATCTGCTGATTCTATTGGCTCGAGTCATGTCTACAGTATGATCCTATTCTGAATGATCTGCTCTGGTAAGCTTAACTCAGTAAGTGAAGTGACTGCACTTGCGGTGCAACAAACAATTTACAAAAAAGACGTGCAGGCTATACTTGCATGCCACTGTTGCATAGAGTTTGTACAACGAACCACGATGTTCCAACACAGAATCACATAGTGATTCGTGGTCAAGCACTCAAGGCGTTTATGGATGACCAACACATCACTTTAGAATTGCAAGCTCATTCGCATGCATGTCCGTCACATACACACTCACCCCACAACCGGTTTCGTGTTGTTTGCAAAGGCAAGCTATTTACATTTATTCTAAGAGTTATAAAGAACTTGCTCTTGACTGCTCAATTGAGGCACTTTGAAATGCGCCATCTTCATAAAATTGGAAGAAAAGATGTTAATCTCGGCACCTGAACACAGATCACGCCTTCAGCGTACAAGTCTTTCCGATCAGTTGAACACTGCTTATCGATGTGAGCGCTTTGGGAGAAATTATTCCTCCCAAATCGGACTGTTTAGTCATTCGAAAGAAACCAGCATGCCCTTGTGGTTTACATCATTGTTTCAACATTGACTGAATGAGGCCAACTACAGAAACAGCCATCTGGGCAACACCGGTACACTAGTACAGTTTCACGTTCTGATCCCATGAGGGCGAACATTCGAAGAGATGTGTGCTTAGTTCACATACATCATCGTCCCAAGTTGGAAAACAAGTACCAATAAAGTTGTGATATGACTGCAATCACCTGTCACCCTGACCTTTAAGGCAGTTCGTATCACCGAATATGAGCCACCCTGCATAATACGTAGATTATACATGCCAATAAAACTTCTAACACATAAACGATAAAATTCTTACACGATCCGGATCACCGAAAAACTTATCCGCGTTCTCTCGAATGAATTCCAACGCCTTCACTTGATCCCACAATGCGTAATTTCCCAAGAGCTCCGTGTCGTCATCAGGAAAGTGGTCAGCCCCGATTCGTGAACCTGTGGCCAGGTAACCGAAAGGCCCAAGTCGATAGTTGACAAAGATCACGACCAATCCCAATTGAGCCAAAGCATGCCCAGTATATTGATTCGCAGTCCCGACCAAATGATCCTCACCATCCAGGAACACCATAATTGGTAATTTACGACGGAGTGTGGAGTTAAAACAAAAAAAAACGGGGAAAAAACTCCCACTCGAAAATTTGCGATCGCAAAACGCAAAGACAAGAGATATATTCGATATGTGAATTCTCAATAAATCATTTAAACGCCCTACAATATAAAACAAGAATAAACGCAGGAATGAACAAAATTAATATTTTGCGTGCACATATACACATATATTTTAGTCCTAATGCGAAGCACTAATACACGTTTTAAACAGAAACGTTTCTGTTGTTAAATCAATCGTTATTTCTACCGTGTTTGCTCGACTGAATCATGTACATATATCGATCGGGTACATAAAATATTCAATCCAGGTCATGTACCAGGTAGGTCGAGATGACCTACATCAACAGAGTGCATGTTTTCACAGCGCCGCATGAATCACTTCAAGAATAACGTCCAGTCATTTACGTTGTCTGCTTTTTACGATCAATCACATTTGTTTTGTACGACGTACACATTTTAATCTATCATCCAAGATCAAAATATTGGCAATTCTTGGAACAGAATTGCCGGAATATTGTTAAAGTGACAACAAAAAAATCGTCTTCTTTAATACAGTGTTATTTATCCGAATCGCAACATCAAGACAAGTTAAATATTCGGTCTAAATATTATAAAGAATAGCGAAACGAGTTAAAATGTTTTCAAACGGCTATAGTGGCAACCAATCTGGAAATGTATTTAAAGAATTCCAGCATCGATTTCATTATGTCAAGTTACATTACATTGCGGTTCAGACGCCTGTGTAACCTTGAATACCTTGCTGTCGAATCATGCATTTAATCACTTGTAATTTTATTTACTCAACCACATTTACACAAAAATGGTAAAAGTAAGTAAATTTATAAACGTCATGCATTTGAGCATTGGCAACAACGCGATTATATTTCAGTTTCGCGAACTTCCAATTTGAGTGTACTGATCACGTGATTAGATTCAGTGCCGTGCGGTCGCATTATTTTGAGCTCCTGATTATCAGGATATACTGTTCTTATTCGATAATACGAGCAAATTGGGATTTATCGTGATTTTCCCATATTGGATCTACGCGTGCAACTCTGTTAATACTCTTCAAGTCCTCAAAGGGAAAAACGTCATCGGAAAGATCTTATTCTTCGCCGTCGACTGGTCATACTTTCAACATCGTGCGATCAACTACCGAAGAGTATCACCGGATTAAATTCTGATTTTGCTCTTTTTCGTGAACACTGAATTTTTTGTCGTGCACACTATAGTCATCATCGATCGCTCGACAGAGCCAATGCTTGTGCACAAACCACTGAACAGTGCTGCTCATAACCTTGACCGGATGACCCCAAAACGAAAACAAAGCGCACCGGGCTGCATGTGTGCGGTTTGCCGAAAGTCGGTAAGTCCTAAGGCAAAGTCTGTCACGTGTTACGATTGTTTGTCGAAAGTTCATGCTAAATGCGACAAATCGCTGACCTCGGATTTAGTATCGATTATTAATGGAGATATTTGCCCTGGTGTTTGTTATGTTTGTCTGGTTTGCAAGGCCAAATCAACACCGTCAGCCTCGGCGACGAAAACCCCTGAATATGATATTGAGACGCGTCTAAATGGAATGGAATCCAGTATTCAAAAACTAAGTGAACTGATAATAAACGTCATAAAGACACCGTCGTTAACAGACTTAGAGATTACTGCCGAAGAGCACGGTAGATAATCCATCATACTCGAGCAGGCCAACATTTGCCCAGATAACCGCGCAGATGGTGACTACGATCAATCACATTTGTTTTGTACGACGTACACATTTTAATCTATCATCCAAGATCAAACTATTGGCAATTCTTGGAACAGAATTGCCGGAATATTGTTAAAGTGACAACAACAAAATAGTCTTCTTTAATACAGTGTTATTTATCCGAATCGCAATATCAAGACAAGTTAAATATTCGGTCTAAATATGATAAAGAATAGCGAAACGAGTTAAAATGTTTCCAAACGGCTATAGTGGCAACCAATCTGGAAATGTATTTGAAGAATTCCAGCATCGATTTCATTATGTCGAGTTACATTACATTGCGGTTCAGACGCCTGTGTAACCTTGAATACCTTGCTGTCGAATCATGCATTTAATCACTTGTAATTTTATTTACTCAACCACATTTACACAAAAATGGTAAAAGTAAGTAAATTTATAAACGTCATGCATTTGAGCATTGGCAACAACGCGATAATATTTCAGTTTCGCAAGCTTACAAGTTGAGTGTACTGATCACGTGATTAGAGCAGATTGACAATTCATTGGCATGTGCGAAATTGATTCGCAACTGAGTGTAGTATAGGCTTATTCCCGGAATGCCGATACACAGTGCCCCTAGAGTGAGTGATCAGGAGAAAGTTATTCTTAACTCGTTGGGCAAATAAAAACAATGTTTGGTAATTCTTCCGCGGAAACCTTAGTACCGCAGTGCAGTTCCCCCAAAATTTGACTTTTGGAATTCAACTCACCCTCAATTAGTTCTTTTTAGATTTGCACATTCTTAGTTCAGTACACATGACACACCGGTTTCGAGGTTGTTACGCCATAAGCTCCAAATTTTGAAAATGCTACAATTGTGTGCGTCTCATATAGCCTCACCCAACCAAGTCCAGGCCTTTGCATGTATGCGTGGAACCTGCGTGATTAGGCGAATAATCTTCTACTGATAGTCGAATTGGCGAAAGCGGCTTACTGGTTGATCAAAACCAGTTTCCTTCGAAAAAGTGGAAATCGGAATTTCATGGGACGGAAAGGAAAACCTTTATATCAAATTTTCAAATTCAAATTCAAATTCAAAGATTTATGGTTAAAAAGTTAATACTTTACAACACCACAGGATGACGGTATTCATAAAACTTGAAAAAAATACAATAGTTTAAAAGCAATAGAAAATATCAAATGTTAGGCTCACGAATGTTATTCTTCTGCATATGTAAGTCCAATTTCACTTTAAACGCCGCCAGGCAAGAAGAGTCCACCACATGTTTGGGGTAGGGAATTCCAAAGAAATATAGCACGTATGGCGAAAAAATGGCGCCGACAGTCAATACGGGAACTTGGGACGTAAAGGGATAAGGTATGTCCGCGTGTCACTTTTCCATCACATACATCAAGCAAGTGTTTTAGTGGATGTCCTTCGGTAGACACAATTCTATTAGTCAGAATAATATCTCGTCGTATCCTCCTTTGGGTAAAATCGCATAGACCCAGACGTCGCAATCTTTCGGTGTACGGAACATTGCGAAGACCCATCACTAACTTTGTTGCTCTGTGATAGATTTTATCGAAGAGAGCAATATCCTTTCGCAGCCAAGGAGCCCACACCTCTACCGCATACTCCATCGTAGGGCGAAGGTAGACATTCATTATCCTTTGTAACGTTACCAGAGAGAATCTTCCAAGTATTCTTCGAAAGATACCTAACAATCTGTTTGCTCGTCGATATATGTTCTGACAGTGCGCTGTGCTCTTCAGGTTCCCGCTAATCCACACTCCAAGATCTTTTTCTAACGAGCTCCATGCTAGGATTTCAGTTCTCAATCGATATGTCCAATAACATTCTTGCCAAGATGGAGCATCTTACATTTCTGTATGTTGAATGACATGTCATTCATGGCCGCCCAATTCGACACGCTGTCCAAATCCGTTTGCAGTTTCTCACAATCCTCTGCAGAACTTATTGGCGTCCAAATTTTCATATCATCCGCGAACAGGACCATTTTGGACGATATGAGGGGGGTTAAATCATTTATGTACAACAGAAAGAGGAGCGGGCCTAGCACAGACCCTTGTGGGACTCCACTGGTGGTTTTGAACGTTTGGGATAGCGCTCCGTTAACGTTAACTCGGGCGTCGCGATCTGACAGATAGTCGCACAAAAATGAGAGTAGTGGATCACATATTCCTAAACGCATCAGTTTTTGAAGAAGCAAATGATGATTGACTCTGTCAAAAGCTTTCGAAATGTCTAGGTAACAGACGTGGATGCAAGAACCTTTATCCATCTCCTTTGTCCAGTCGTCTAACGTGAGGAGAAGATTTGTGAGACAAGATCGGTGTGATCGAAATCCATGCTGCGCTGGCGAAAACAAATTATGCGATTCGAAGTGTGCAACTATTCTTCCCGAGACTATACGTTCCATGAGCTTAGCAATAACAGGTAAAAGTGTGACGGGACGATAATTTGCAGCGTCCGATCGGCAACCGCCTTCGAAGATAGGTGTTATCACGCCGGACTTCCAATCTTTCGGTACAACTCCCTTAAGCAACGAATAGTTAAACAGGCTGGAGAGCGGTTCACAAAGCTGACGGTGACAGAACCTGAGCACATCCGGTGTGATGCCATCCGCTCCTGGGGATTTTCTTACATTTAGTTTGAGCAAATGACTTGCAACAATCATTGGATTTATCGAAATATCGCACAACGTTTCGATTCCTGTTTCAATTGAATACTCAGAACGTTCCACTAAACCTTTGGCACGAACACCTTAGAATAGTAAATTGCCAGAGCATTTGCGGTTTCTAACGCTGTTTCAGTGAGTTTTTCGCCATTCTGGATGGGAAAAATACCTGGTTTGACTTTTGCTTTCGCGTTCATGATTTTGTATATTAACTTAGGGTTGCGTTCAATTTTCGACAGGAGCATCAATTGGTGCGCTTCCTTATCCTCTCGAATAAGCGCAGTCACTTTGTTGCGTAACATACGGAAATGTTGCCAAGAAGTAGAAGTAGTGTTGGCTTTATGCTGCACCCACGCTGCTCGCTTCAGTGCTATCCACTTTTTTGTTCTTCTGCGGACAACAAAACGAAGTTCATCGACGCACCTTTTCTGAACGATCTGCGAGTTCTCGTCTATCTTCATTTTCAGAAAACCTACAAGCTCGTTCCATTGCGAGTCAGGGGTTATATTGTCCGTCTGAATGTGCGGAATCTGCACGAGCGATTTACTCAGGGCCAATTTATCTACCCGTCGAACCACCCCATTCGGAGTAAGCGATTGCTGAGTACTGCAAACATAGTCGAACATAAGCACTGAATGGTCGCTAAGACCCAGTGGAGCCTGGAATTCGATCGATTCGATAGATTGTTCCTCCGACGTTAACACCAAATCCAAGACAGAGGGGCGGTCAGAACCTCTCCTCCGGGTGCATTCGTGAACATGGTTGTATAACGGGATTGAATCTAGTACCTCTCTAAATTGGTATTCTGGTGTTTGTGTGGAGTGATCGTCCCTGAGATAAAGGGTGGACAGATTAAAATCACCCATAATAAGTGTCGTTGCTTGCTGTGTGCGAGTCAAGCGCTGAAGCACTTGGATCAACCTTTCGTTGTACGATTCCGTGGATGAAGGGGACCGGTAGACCACACCAATAATGCAGACGTCACCAGACATCAGTGTTAAAGTGCACCAAATTGTATCCTCGAGCGTGAATTCTGTCTTTTCTATTGGATGGCACTGGAGTCTATTATGGTAATAAAGAGCAACACCACCACCGCATCTCTCTCGATCGTTCCTTATCAAATTCATATTTGGAATTGATATCTCCGATTCAATCAATTGGGAAGAATACCATGTTTCTGTAATGGCGATAATGTCAGGTGAGCAGCGCGAACATATCTCGGTTAGCTCAGCTAATTTGTTCGGAAGGCTTTGTGCATTTGCATATAAACATCTTATAAAGTTCGTGGTGTTCAAATCATGAAAAGTTATTAGAGGGCCGACTCGGTTAGAGTCGGAATACTCAAGTATTTTGGAGCTATCGCATGACATTCAGGTTGAACCTCATCACTAGGCGTTTGTGGGTCAGTACCATCCGTTAACTTGCTTCCGGCTATTACCTTGGGCAAGCTCAACATGACGTTTTGTGGTAGGTTTTTTCTATTAGCTTTCCATTCACGTTTGATAGTATCCGTCATTTCGGTTGTGAAGAAGGTTAGCTTTATAGTTGGAAGACCGCGGTATCCTAAAAGCATCCACAAGTATGGCATTTTTAATACCAATTGTTTCGGCTAGATATTTTCATTGTTTGTGGTCGTGCTCAGACTTTTCTTGAGAAGGTACGTCAGCAGCATCTTCCGGAACACCTAGAATTACAATACTTCTCGGATTACATTCTCCACGAGATTTCTGCGACGACTTTCGCTCCCACCATGGCAAGTCTGCATGGATACGACATTTAGTCTCTGGAACACCTCTAAGAATGTAAGCATTTAAGAGTACGTTTTCCACGTCCTCCGCAGATTGCAGCGTTATTCTTAAAAGGCGAGGATCATCCTTGTGAGGAGAATTCAGGTGGCGGTTTAATCGAACTACTGATGAAGGAGTAACTGCGGCCATGCTCATCAGACTGCCGAGTTTATACCACTCAGCTAAGTCATGTTTTTGGTTAGCTTCAAACAGCGTTTCCTGCGACTCTGTCACGTTAGTACATATAACGCTAAGGTTTACACCCGCGGATTTTGTTTTATAATGTGAGTCAGTCGTATTAGTAGCAGTGGTTTTTTTGAGTCCTTTTTCGTTTCCGTTAAGTCGAGGAGTCACTGATCCCAACGAACGCCTCCCCGTTTTAGTCACCATCTGCGCGGTTATCTGGGCAAATGTTGGCCTGCTCGAGTATGATGGATTATCTACCGGCTCTTCGGCAGTAACCTCTAAGTCGTGTAACGACGGTGTCTTTATGACGTTTATTATCAGTTCACTTAGTTTTTGAATACTGGATTCCATTCCATTTAGACGCGTCTCAATATCATATTCAGGGTTTTTCGTCGCCGAGGCTGACGGTGTTGATTTGGCCTTGCAAACCAGACAAGCATAACAAACACCAGGGCAATTATCTCCATTAATAATCGATACTAAATCCGAGGTCAGCGATTTGTCGCATTTAGCATGAACTTTCGACAAACAATCGTAACACGTGACAGACTTTGCCTTAGGACTTACCGACTTTCGGCAAACCGCACACATGCATCCCGGTGCGCTTTGTTTTCGTTTTGGGGTCATCCGGTCAAGGTTATGAGCAGCACAAGCATTGGCTCTGTCGAGCGATCGATGATGAATATAGTGTGCGCGACAAAAAATTCAGTGTTCACGAACAAGAGCAAAATCAGTATTTAATCCGGTGATACTCTTCGGTAGTTGATCGCACGATGTTGAAAGTATGACGAGTCGACGGCGAAGAATAAGATCTTTCCGATGACGTTATTCCCTTTGAGGACTTGAAGAGTATTAACAGTGTTGCACGCGTAGATCCAATATGGGAAAATCACGATAAATCCCAATTTGCTCGTATTATAGAATACCGCTACAAGAGTGGTATATCCAGAAAGCCGACTTCGAGAGGAGTCCAGCAACGTATAATATGTCCACGTAATTGTAAGTTTAAGAACAGTATATCCTGATAATCAGGAGCTCAAAATAATGCGACCGCACGGCACTGAACAATATCGTTAATCAATCATTAATTGATTCGTGTTTACAACATATCAAGGAATAAGATTAATCTTAGTGGCTTCCGCAGATAGGTATCTACATTTGTCATGATTTTATAGCTGATGCCTCTTTGATACAACTGTCTGGAACATTGTATGCAATATTACTATGTTTTTTCCACGTGTGTTGGGGAATTGGTTCTCAATTTTGTGACGATTCATCAATAACAGTCCTTTGATATATTCACACGCGTGATCATAACGATCAATAGAATAAGCGCTGGACTCGAGTTTCGAACTTAATGGAGCTAATCTGCATCATATATAATCAGCATAGAGGTGGATTTAAAAATATCCTTGACCAGAACGGTTTCAGCCATATGCGTTATTTTATGGGCTTCTATCTTCCGTTTGATTTATCACAATTAGACTTACGTTCAGAATCATTGAGGAGTTATTTTGAAGGAAACTAATTCCTAAATAACTCCGCCCTATAGCAAGGACTGAGAAAGTCATGCTCGATACCATTTTACGGTGGGCACCGAGGCAGATGTGGGATGTCACAATCGGCGTATGCGTGCCACCGCTGTCGGTTATCCCTACTCTCAGTGGTATTAGCGGGTTTAAATCGTTCGTAGTGCATTTGGCGTGGACGTTGATGTAAATGCTGGGTCCGTGAGCTTTGATCTTGCGGTGGAATTTGAGGTTTGCGAAGCGGAGGAAGACAAAATTGTATTGAGGTGCTTTGGTCTCAAGATAGCCGTAGATGTCGCGTGGAATGCGTCTGTGTCACTTGACTCCAGATTTGCGAATAGTAAGGTGTCATGTTGTGAGTTAAGTGCACAGAATAGCGCCTTGACATTGACGTTGTTTTGGTTTTGGTACATGTATACCTTGGAAGGACGTTCTGTTAGAATGTGTTGAACGTGTTTCATTGCGATGTACATTGCAAATAATTCGCGCCTGAAGCTGTTGTTCCTTGATTGTGCCAGTCGTATCTTCTGGGTGTACTTGTCATACGTTACATGTTGAAATAGGTCTTCGACAAAGAGTGAAAACGCCTTTTCCATTAGCAAGTGTATTGCTTCGCCGTTCGTTGGGATGTAAATCGGTGGTTTTGGAGGACTAAGACACGTTTTGACAGCTTTGACTGACCACGTTCTCTGGAATAAGGACATACCCGTCCAAAATTGGTTAACGATTGCCATGTTTTTTTGAAGTTTGGATTGATTTGTGGGGGCGCTCAGGAAAGATTCCTAGTTATGAGGTAGGGGAACTTCAATCGTTTTTAGTCCTCTGTGTTTGCCACATGGTATACACAAGCTAGATTTCTCGCAAACCATATAAATTG
Source organism: Atriophallophorus winterbourni (assembly GCA_013407085.1). Taxonomy (NCBI): domain Eukaryota; kingdom Metazoa; phylum Platyhelminthes; class Trematoda; order Plagiorchiida; family Microphallidae; genus Atriophallophorus; species Atriophallophorus winterbourni. Next base: position 12,367 of record JACCGJ010018033.1, read on the forward strand.
ACGATGACCATGGGCTATCATAAAAACTTAGCAGTTCGAATTTTGCTTTGGTGGCTATAATGCTAGACTCGGTGTATTGAAAAAAGTTGTATTAGAGTATGCAGCGATTTACGTTGATGCCGTGCGTCCTCTGATACATACAAAAGCCGTTAGAACTCACGTTAAATAACCTACGTGTATTATGTCTTGACGGCGTTTTAGGTGACTTGTTAAGGGATTCGGGTTGGCACTCTGGATTGTCGTTTTCGGTGGCTCGACCGTCATTCCAAGCGTGTGACACGAGATACCAATGAAGTTTACAGGTTGACATGGCGGCTGCATGAACGTTTGCGTTTTTCGGAAAGCACGTTATGACGTTTTCAGCAGAGGGCGCTAGCCTTTTGAGCAACGTTTTCGTACATTGCGCAGAGACAATAGTTTTACCGATAGCCGGCAGACACTTCATCCACAAGTTTCAGAAGTGCATCAGTGATGACGTTATGGTCAGCTAATTATCTCATATGGCTCAACAGCTGTGAGGGCTTCTGTTCACCTAACTTCAAAGCCGGTAGCAGTTTCTGCCTCCGTGCTCTATCATATATGCAGAAGCGGTTCATGTCTTAAGGAGCGTCGAGTTGTTTTGGGTAGAGCACGAAAATTCCATGATAATGTAGACTATCACTGTAACAAATCGTATGCCGTGAGAGTTAATTCGAAAATTTACGAATTCAGTAAACCAACTCTTTAAAGTTGGAAGAACTATATTGTGGCAGAGTATTGTTACCAAACTCGATAGCGCCTCCGTCCTTTCGACAAAATGTGAAATTTAGATTACTGAATAAATGTGATTCTCGAAAATGGTGAACGAGGTGAGGAAACTATAAATATTATTTACGGATTCACCAGTTTGTCTTAGAAAACTGATGCGCTAAGCGTATAAATTTTATCGCGTCGGTCTCAAAAATCTGTAGTGGAAAGACGTTAGCAAAGCTTGATATTCTATGTATATACTGAGAGTATAATAACATGTAAGGAAAATACGCGTGCATAAAATCTGTAAATGTATACAGACTTATTCCTTTGATGCTTCGCGTTGCGTTAAAACTAACGATGGTTATATTTCTGTCGTCTTATTTTCTACTCGTATTGCGGATGTGATATGCATCGAGAATTGTAGAAATCGCGCTTAATATCGCAGCAGATTTACACACAAAAATAGAATCGTTAAACGCATGCATTAAACGTTACATTTGAAAAATTCCATTATCATTCAACCGGAAAGCCCAACGATGTTGCTCTAATGAAGCTATCAAACAATGACCAAAACTTACATTTTTGTGCTGACCTGAATCAGGTTTTTGAGAAAAAACAATCAATAAATCATCAATATGTCTCTTTTATGATTAGGTGTGGTGTGTTGGTTGAATACAGAAAGTTTTGTTGGCACACCATTCTAAGTTCATCTGACTGCTTTTTCAAACAGTATTAATATCGACGATAAGCATAATGGAGCTTGAACATTTTCGGTAAAAGAGTTGTTGGCTCATCTGATTATTTTCTTAGCGTTCTCAGTTTACTTGCTAGTAATTTCGGGGTCAAATGCCCAATCGCTGTCGGTCTATTACCCATCTTGTAAAACACCTCAAAATCAATGGCGCTCTACACATTGTCGACTGTGTCGTTCAGAAAACCTTTAATAATAGTTGAATCGTAATCGAAAATGAACTGAGTCTTTCTATGCAGTGCAACTCCTACATTGGCTCTGGCGACACAGTGTGTGACAAAAAATGGGAAAAACTGGGATTGCCGTTAACCTAACGTTCCGATTATTTCGTTTATATGTACCATTCAGAAGGATGATGGCAGTCCAAATGCACGGTATACAGTTTCAATGTGTTCGATTCTCCGCAACAAACTTGGGTACAAAAACTGGTTCATGAATCTGAAGTGCAGCGAGCAATTCCACATAAATGTTAATCACGTGCTCAAAAGCTCGCCCGATTTTATTCAGTTACTTGTATACAGCGTTTATTTTGTTCGCAATAATCATAGAGCTCCGTGAGGAGGTAATAACCACGCTGTTAGGTATTGAACTATACCAAATCCGCGCCGCTTGTCAGCAAGTCGTCAATGTGCACAACTGCGCTACAAATGTTTCGGAACCGTGTATGAAAGAATCGTCTGGCAAAGAAACGCTACGGATTCGCCTACATCATAATGGGTTCGTAATGAGACAACGGATAACGGGCGATCCCTGCAAGCTACACGTTCACCACATGTGTGAAGGCTCCGGGGGCACGTTTATTCTACGTGAGACATTATTCGGCTTAGTTTGGGTCATTCTCCCATGTACTTTTCCACTGTGAACACCGTCTATCAACCCATGCAGAGCAAGTGTATTCGCTGATTTCGGATCGACTGGATGCTATGATACCATGTTCCAGCCTGGAATGACTTGGCACCGCTTAGCTTATTCGAATGCTAATTCTTGATCAGAATTCTCCTCTGACCAGACGTCTTCGTGGGGGGCTGCGTAAGATTTTAACAATTCTTTATTTCACTCGTGATACGTGATGATCTTCGGTTAATTGTACAATTTTCTGCTACCGCGATAAATTCTTCATTGTCTTGTGCGTTCTATTCTGACTTCGTGGGACGTTAATTTAGAAGCCGGTCTACTACATCACATCAATTCCACGTTTTTGAAGTAATCACACGTTTGTAATTATTATCCATAATAAAACACCGGACTTGAGTTTTAGCTCATTAGCAGTGCATATTCTGTGCTGCGTTCGAAATATAATACCCTGACCCTAACAATTGTAGTCATATGAATTAGGACATGTGCAACTGCCCACCGTTTCTCCTATCGTAATTAGGCTTTACGGAATCTTGTTCTAGACTGGAGCATATCAGTAGCTGGTTCTGCCCGACCAGCATTGAAGGAGCCAGCAACATCTGTGGTGGTCGCTTAACCGTTCTTGTCATGATATCGAGTCTTCACATCGGATGCAGTGTAGGCCAACAAAACTAATTTGATTGGCACAGGTCTTTTTCGAGTGTGTTGGAGAACTCGCTCTTTACGTTTTAGCACATCAATTATACGTTCTTTAAACTATACACAAGTTTAAACATCATTATCTGTAACGGAATAACTGTATTTGAATCTCGCTATTTTTGGAGCTCCCCATAAATGTATATCCCCTGCGCGGGTTAGAGTATAAATCTCGAACATCACTAACGTTGTCGCAAGCGATACGACCTGAGCTACCGTCCACCGTTTGACCGATCGCAAACTAGCGTACATGAATGTTTATCGAGATTGGCACATTTGAGCAGATTTGTCAGCTCAACCAGTCGTGTAATAGCTAATAACATTTGTTTTTTGCAAAGCCGATATGATCTACATGTCGCGTCATCACATCAGATACAGTTTTAGCTAACACCGCATAATATGTTTGCCACCGTTGGTTTTCGAATATGTTATGGATCATGTTTTTCAATTGTTCACACCTAATCGGTAGCAATTGCTTTGTTAATATTTACAAGTTTGATCACGACAGTGCTCATGTTTGCGCCGGACTGGTGTTTCGCTCTTATTTGAGCTAATCTGAAGTGCACAGCTCGTGCCTCGGTTATGAATTAAAAACCCGACCGTCAGAATTTTACTCCAATGCCTTGCAACACGAGCTACTGTCCACCGTTAACACGACAGCAATTAGTCCTTCGTTAATCTTTTTCGAAGAATGCGGAAGAATGTTCCGGAGCAACCACCAGTTTTCATTGACGGTCAACCGCTCCGTGAGGTTACAGATACAGTCTACCTTTGGAGCAAACTGACTGTAAATGGTCACTCTGAAGATGAGGTCAGGAGAAATATCGGGAAGGCAAAGCAAGAATTCTGCATGCAGAATTCCATTTGGAAATCCTCCGCTCTCAGCATTGACACGAAGATCAGACTCTTCAAGAGCAACGTTCTGAGTGTGTTGCTGTATGCATCGGAATGCTGGAAGACGACCGCTGCCATTGAGCGCAGAATGAATGTGTTCACACTAAGTGCTTGACGAGGATTCTACTGATTTTTTGGCGACACACTATTTTGAATGAAGAGATCCTGCGAAAAACTGGTCTGAAGGTGGTATCTACCGCGGTCAAAAGACGATGGTGGAGATGGTTCGGTAGTGTCTGCAGGATGGATCGCAAACTACATGCAAAAGGATTCACGGTGCAGACCGCACCAGAAGCAGTGGCTGACCAGAACCAATGGCGTGGGGTTGTCTTCGACTCATGTGCTATTCGGCACGGAAAGGAATAAGTGAGAGTGAGTGATTAATCTTTCTCGAGACTAGGAAATTTGAGTTAGCGGTTTCTGCACGACCAGTTATGAAGGATCCGAGCAATATCTGGCGTGGTAGCTCAACCGATTTTATCATAGGGCTTCACATCGGAATCAGTGTTGTCAGACACCAAGAATTTGATGCCCACGGGTCTTTCTCCCGGGTTTTGGAGAAATCATTCTTTATTTCGTTGAAAACTCATCACTCAAAAATCCTTTGAAATATGCAGACGTTTAATCGCCATTAGCAATAATAGAATAACTGGACTTGAGTGTCGCTACTTTTTGAAATCTTCCTCAATTTATAAGCTCCGCATCATGTTAAATTTGAAATCACGAACATCTCTTTTGTTGTTGTTACGACCTAAGATACTGTACACTTTTGGACCGATCTTTGTCTATGGTCATGAAGCGTTTTCGCTAATTGCATAAACGTGTAGCTTTGTCTAACGGAAGAGTTGTGTATGAGCTAGCATCACCAGTTCAGTGTATTCTAACACCGATTAATTTGATGGAAACTTTTGTTTTTCGCGTGAGTGTGAGAACATGTTCTTCATCTCCTGACAAATAATCAGTAAAAATTAGCTCGAAATATTCACAAATTTGGTCATCGCCTATCATATTGTTGGCAAGGGGTCGAGGTTCGCCTTATTTGGAGCTAATCAGAATTACATCCTTTGCCGCGGGCGAAATTCGAAACCGAAACTATCAGCATATTAATATCACGCTTCACGATGTGGGCTACTTTCCACCTCTTAACTGATCGCAATTAGGCATTCCTGGATCTTTATCGTGACTAGCACTTTTTAAAATATTTGTATGCCCGACCAGTCGTATAGGAGCCAGAGAAATCTATTGTGGTTGCAACCGATTCCATTGTGTCAGAGCTTGTGCTTGTAGCAGGTATGACCACCGAATACCCAAAAATGTTTTCCGCATGGCGTGCTTCTCAACTAGCCTGTGACAACCAAATTCATATTCTGACCAGCACAAAAGCTTACACTAGTCACACGGAACAGATCTTTCAGACATGAGAAGGGGTGATTTTGGTCGATTGGCCTCGCAGAAAGAGATTGTCCCGGGTATATGGAGCTCGTCAGCCACCAGCATCCTAATATGGGGAGGAAAACCTTGACATCAAACAACCGCTGCCTTGTGGATTACCCGGTTGCGTAAAAGGATTTGATAAAAATGGAGAGAATGCCGTAGGTATATGTCTTTTCTTTCAACTCCCTGTTGACTAGTAGGTGCCACTTGTTTGTGCGCAGGAAAACGATGTGTACTAGAACAAACCCAGGTGGAGCTGAGGTCAACGCTTACATACTATTCCAAGAAACCTTATTGAAACTTGTCAATATATATTTCGGGTCTCTGGTACAACATTTAGGAGACGCAAAACGCCGTTTGTTTTCCAAGCGACAAGTTGAAACTTGAGCAAGCTGGAACTATGAAACTACCTGAATATTTTCATCTGCGATGAATGAACGCAAGGACGCTGTTGGATATCGATATTCAATCTATCATGATGCGTTCTCTCTTAGACCCATGGGTAGACGTTGCATGTCTCACTGAGGTTTGCCTTCTCAGGCATTTAAACATACTGTTTAACGTCGCTGGAGTCGATCGTACATACGGGCTTCTTTATAGTGAAATGGATGGATCTGGTCAGCACTGAGTATGGATTGCCCTCAGTGATTATGCCAAGGAAGCAATTATATTATGTGCCCCTCATTAACTAAGAATTTCACATGTCCGCCTGATGGAGCTTTCTTGCAATATTACTATCGTTCCGCTAAAGGTGCCATCTTTATTTGCCAACCAAAATACTTCAGTCTGTTGTTGACAGAGTAACTGAAAAAACAGATTGTTGGTGGCCGGCAATTGTAACACACGTACCTGACCAGCATATGTTGCGAAAAGCCAAATCTTCGAAATATTCTGCATAGGTAAGCATTGCGGTAACGGTAATCGATTTATCTAGTTTGCGGCCGAGGATCACTCGTGTTTTTGCCACACGAAATTCCAGCGCTCTAAGAAACAATTTATTAGATGGTACTAAAATGACGACTGAACGTCGAATTAGATTATTTCTATTTTGAATCGCCCAAACTGAATATCCTCGATGATGGACTGTATGTCATGTCGTGGAGATATAACTGGAAATGCAACAGTCACAGATCACAATCACGTTCGTGCGTACTTCCGATTTTGCCTGTTAAACCGCCAAATGCAAACACGTAGAAGACGTTTAAACTTGGCAGCCTCGGGAAACTCGAACCAACGTATGAAATACATTTATCATAATGCTGAGATGTTGGGTGCGGGTATTGCCCCGGTTGACGAACCGTGATTAATGCTGAAAGCTTAACGGAGAAAAATGAAAATTGAAAAACCTAGGCACCGTAACTCGACACCGGCTAGGCTGCATCTCTCAAACGTCCATCGAGCTCTATGTCCTAGATAAAGCTGCTTGAATGAATGCTGCTTCTGATGATTGCCTTTTTAGGAGAGCTGTCACACGATCCGCCTTTTAGAATCGTGAGCTATACTGGGTGGAAAATGATGCAGTGCGCATGGCAGACTGTGGCAAACATCTTCGCCAGATTCGCAGCGCATCTGGAAGCTGCAATTTCAGCACAACCGTTGAAACTCAACGGGATAGCTGATATTTGACCTTAATTACTAAATAGATATTTGAGTGTAACATTTTATTCAGCTACTAAACTGCCAGTCAGCTTTTGGTTAGTCCCTAGTCGTGTTCTAGCGACTGCTTTGTCTTTTGGAACCCATCGTCTTGGCCCACAGAACAACGCTGGTATTCCGAATCTTATTTTTTCTGGAGTGAAGGCCTTATACAGGCTTATACAGGCCTTATAAGCTTGTTGCTTTTTAGACCATTAAAAACCTTGAATTCCCTTGAACGCTTGCTCGATTGCTTCATGAAAGCCTCTTTCAACCTTTTCGCTATAAATTGATTGCAGGTGTTAACATACCTACACTTTATCGTATAGAAAGTACCGATATAATTCATATTTCGTTTTTGAATACCATCAATCTATTAGGGTATACACTGTTAATACACCAACGCGTAAGAACAATATCCTAGACCTTGTCTTAACTCTAAATATCTCACTATCAACACTGAACCTGATCTTACTGTCTCCACCTGACGACGGCAAACAGCCAGAAACCGGTAGTGGAGTGTAAGGGATGGGGATGTGAGCAACATATTACTTTGGTCATCCATAAGCGCCTTGAGTGCTTGACCAAGAATCACTTTGTGTTTCCGTGTCTGAACATCTTGGTTCCTTGTACGAATCCTATATAACAGTGGCATACAAGTATAAATTTGTTTACCACTTTACCACTGTTTCAAGGCTCACAGAAGCTGATCTAACTGCCTCCACCTGACGACGGCAAAGAGCCAGAAACCGGTAGTGGAGTGTATGGGATGGGGATGTGAGCAACATATTACGTTGGTCATCCATAAGCGCCTTGAGTGCTTGACCAAGAATCACTTTATGATTCCGTGTCTGAACATCGTGGTTACTTTTACGAACTCTATATAACAGTGGCATACAAGTATAACTTTTTTTACCACTTTAACAATGTTTCAAGTCTCACTGAACCTGATCTTACTGTCTCCACCTGACGACGGCAAACAGCCAGAATCCGGTAGTGGAGTGTAAGGTATGAGGATGTGAGCAACACATTAAATTATTTATTCGAAACTTGGACACTTATTTGTTACATAACGATTTGACGATGCCTGTGTATTGACTCAGGGTAAGCATATTACTTGACTCCAGTGACATCGTATAATTATTTTTTATACCTCTTATCAAACGAATATTTACTATGATATGGTAATTGTGAAGCTATGTTCTTTTGTGACCATAAATTCTTGAATCTTGAATCTTAAATCTTGATAATTTTAACGTAATCTCAGGATTGTTTCTTAACAAAATAGCGGAGTACTACAGAAATCCACTATTATCCATGCTAGACATCCTAGACAGAGTAAATCTCAAAAGAAAGAAAATCATATTTCTTACTTAACATCGTGTGCTCGTAATATGCATGTCGGAAAGGTTTGATGGTCAGTGTTTTGATAGTTTGTTTTGCATATCTGAGATTGGGGCGTGCTTTGTTATTTGTCTTGAATTTAATAATCGCGGTTGTACATTCGGTTTGTATTATGTTGTGGGATTCCATAGCAAAACGCGATTAGCTATTGACAGGATGAACTTATGGATGAAGCAATGAACATTCGGTGTGTATACTTGCGACAAAAGCTCAATACAAGCGCTCATTGCGTCTCAATTTCACACATACGCTACATGACATACTAATGGTGCATCGCACGACGGATATGAGCATTCTTTCAAGGTGAGCTCATGCTTGCATGAAAAGTTCTTACAACTAATTTCCAGCCATTAGATAACGTATTTCAAATTAATCTGTTAGCAACATCTAAGGTCATCGTAAGAAGTTAGAAATACCCCACATAAATGAATCTCCCGCAGTGATTTTGGTTTTGAGTGTGGCAAGCATTTGTTTTTTTAAACACAGCTGGACTCTTTTACGCGACCAATGTTTAGGGATATGTTTGCATTCACCGAGTCATAAGGATCAATTCAAATCATTTACACGTGATTGAACAGTCGCTTTGTGTGCTGTGCGGTCGCATAAATCTGTGCTCTCATACTTTTGGATCTATTTCTTCACTCGCTCTTCTGAACTGAACGGTTCAGATATCATTGAACTCGTCTCAATTCACTCGTTTGGATTATACCAGTTTCAAGTTCGCGAAAGTTGAATCCTTGAAAATCCAAATTTTCGAATTATAACCCAAATTACTAACGCGTGCAACAGACCCGGTACTTTGGAATATTGTTTCTGTTCAAATACCGTCGAGAAGAGCAAATCACTCCGAATCGACCGATATTCTTTTGAAATCTGTCAGATCGAAAATCGTGAAATCGCAACAGTTCTATCCTACCTCGTTCGCTTTTCATCGTTTGGATCACTTAACTCCGATCCAACGCATTCAATCCACCGCTAGTTATCGATCGATCAATAACTGAACTGAGTCACCCGTCACCGGATTGAAACAATGACACCCAGGTTGACCCCGAAAACCCAAACAAAGAAGGCCGCACGTGATGTGTGCAAAATTTGCAACAAAGGGGTAAGCACTAGATCTCATGTCGTTAAATGTTTCGGCTGCCTGAGTAAAATACATGTCAATTGTGATAAAGCCCTAACAGAGGAAGTGGCATCGATTATCAACAACGTGGATTTCCCCAGTGTCTGTTACATATGCACTTCATGTCGAAGCAAACAGTCTAGCGACAATCCACACAACGCTGCCTATGAGGCAAGGCTTGAGCCTCGGTTAGAAATTTTTAGAAAATAATTATCGAATAATTGAGGAAAGGCTTAAAACACTCTTGATGGATAAAATTGCCCCAGCGATTCAACCCGAAGCAGATGATGCTCAAGATAACAAAAAGAAATCTGAACTTCATCAATCGACGGAACTTTTGAAAAAAGTCAATAATGTACCATCGATTCCAGACTCAGGGGTTACGTCCAAAGAGCTCCAAGTGAACGCGTCTCATTCCAGCAAGCTAACATTCGCCCAGATGGTGTCTGAAGGTGATAAGTGTTTGGCGTTAGAATTGAGCCCTAAACCTCAGGCAAAAGAGGAAGTTCAAAGCAAAACGGTTCCATATCACAGGGAGCAGAAAAATTCGATAAAACGCATAAAAAAAATTTAAGTGTAATATGCACCAATATTCCTGAGTCAGAGGTGACGCTCTTTCAAGAAAGGCAAAAGCATGACCGTGAAAACTGGTTCGTCGTCTGTAATCGAATCGGCCTAGACAGTATTCACCCCGTGTCGGTAACTCGATTAACTCGTCATACGAAATCCCCGAATCAAGATAAACCACGTCTCCTTAAAATCACTTTAGCCAACGAAAAGGACATGGAAAATGTCCTACTAAATTCGTATTTGCTCCGAACGCAAAGTGACCTACCCAACCGTATATATGCTGACGTTCCTTGGTGGGAAAGGTCAAAAGCACCGAATAAGCGGGATCAAACAGCACCAAGGAGTATTATTCTGCTTGACGTTCCAGAAAATTCGGGCACCACAACGGGCTTCGAAAACAAAGAGCACGACCGTAAACAATGGTCATTTATAGCCGAAAATATCGGTTCCCAAAATTCTATAGTTGTCGACACATACAGAATACCTCGTTCGCCGAACTATCACGGGAAAGGGGCAAATCCACTTAAGATTACGTTTCTTTCAAGTAGCATGGCGGATGATGTTCGAAGCAAGCTAAAAGTGAACAGAAACAGGCTACCTGAAACCGTTAGACTGTGCAGCTCAAAAGCCGCTGTTGAGGTCCACCTGGAGCCCTCAATTACGCAATTATCCGAAACTGGTGCAAATTCGCCCGCGAAATTACTTCAAATTGATTCAAAAAACGATCTCGGTTCGACGTCAACATCGTCGGACCAATAAATACTAATACTGACTCAGTGTTACATTCTAAAAACTCACTTAAATGCATCTATACCAATGCTCAAAGTTTGTTCAACAAATTGACTGAACTGACCGAGCTGTGCAAATGATACACGCCAGACCTCGTTGCTGTTACTGAAACCTGGTTTCAATCCTGTATGACTGAAAGTGAACTCTCAATCCCCAACATGATGCTAAAACGGAACGATCGCCCAAGAAAAGGTAATGGTGTGGCTTTATACTGTCACGAACGGCTTCAGTGCATGAAAATTCACGATCCAAGACTTGATTTCGAAGATACCCTCTGGTGCAGTCTCACGAATGTGTCACAGGACGATTGCATTCGTGGAATCATATATCGCCCTCCAGCCTCGAATGATACTCAGAATGACAGGTTATTACAAGCGCTAAATTACGCCGGAGAGAAGCGTAGCTCGCAATTACTACTCATCGGGGACTTCAATCTTTCTCATCTCTTTGCCAGGTCCGATCACCCTATACACACATTTGATCACAAATTTCGTGAGGTGATCGACATGATTCCACTGCATAATCATGTGTTTGACTTTACTCATAGAAGAGGATCAGAGTTGCCATCAATTTTGGATCTAATCTTTAATTCAGAGAAAACAGCAGTTGAGGGTGTTGACTACATTGCGCCCCTCGGTCGGAGTGATCATCTGGTGCTAGCCTTTGAGTTTGTTTGCAGTGCTGGACGAGTTTGTGCGTCCTCCAAACAATTCAGAAAGATCGACTACGCTGGTCTACGTGGATCGCTTGGGCTAGTAAATTGGCAAGAACTTGATCAGCACAACACCGAAACACAATGCAGTGAGCTCACGAAAATACTTCAGTCAAACATAGATCATAATTCACGATTTGTTGATGAACGACGGGCAAGTGACTTCCGATTTAAGCTTCGCAGTCGCACAAAAAAATGGCTCGGGAAACGAAACTTTGCTTGGACTGAACACCGAAGACCAGAACTGATGCCTCTTGGCAGCAATTTTCTAAAATTCGTAACAAAGTGAATGCTCTCGTCAAAGAGGACAAGCAATATTACCATCGCTCTCTGTCTTTGAAAATGGAAGAAAACCCTAAACTTCTCTATCGGATTGTCAATGCTCGGTCCAGTGTGAAACCAGGGGTGTTTCCTGTAATTTCTGAGAATGGATTAATAGTCACAGCAAAGGAAACGGCTGATACTCTCGCTCAATTTTATGAAAATGTGTTTAGCCCGATAACGGTTAGGGTGAATGAGAATTTACTGACATCGATTGTATCTCAACAACTGAATAATATTGAGATTAATTCAGCGATTATACGAAGACACTTGTGTCGACTGAACCCTAGGAAATCTCCTGGAGCAGATGGAATAACACCAGCACTACTAAAATCCTGTGACCAGCAGCTGTGTGAACCATTATGCCAATTGTTCCAACATTCCCTAACCGAAGGAGTGGTGCCAAGAGAGTGGAAGACAGGAGTAATTTCACCAATTTATAAGGGTGGTAGCCGTTCAGATCCCGCGAACTACCGTCCTGTCACCCTACTCCCCATGATATCCAAAGTGATGGAGCGCATAGTGACGGAAAATATAGTTCATCACTTGGAATCACAAAATATACTATCTGTCGCCCAGCATGGGTTTCGTAAAGCTCGCTCCTGCTTGACAAACTTGCTGACGGTATTAAACGATTGGACCCAAACGGTTGACGCAGGAGACAGTGTGCACGCGTGCTATCTGGATATGTCGGAAGCTTTCGACAGAGTTGATCACTTCCTGTTGCTACGGAAGCTGAAACAGATTGGTATTGACGGGCAGCTACTCGTGTGGTTCGAAAGCTACCTCAATGAGCGCAAGGCAACCGTTCGAGTTAACGGGGTACAATCACGAGCCATTAATACCTCTAGTGGTGTACCGCAAGGTTCCGTTCTCGGTCCAGTGCTTTTCTTAGTTTACATCAATGATTTACCTGAGACGCTCTCATGCAAGGTAGTTCTTTGTGCGGATGATGTTAAACTTTGGATGCGAATAAAATCAACTGCAGACTGCGTAAAACTGCAAAGTGATTTAGATGCACTACACGAATGGTCAGTTAGAAATAAACTGCCTTTCAATTTTCAAAAGTGCAAGTTACTGCAAATCGGTAAGCCCTTTCAGTACGAATATCACTTTGGGCAGACGATTTTGAGCTGGACCGAATCGGAGAAGGATCTTGGAGTCTGGATATGTGGCAGCATAAAGAACAGCGTGCATTGTGAGGTCATTTACAAGCGTGCTTCAAAGCTTCTAGGTGTGCTTCGACGGATCTTCAGAACCTTTACGCCTGTAACGTTGCCAAGAATCATGAAGACCTACTTAATTCCCACAATGGAACATGCATCGCAAGCATGGACTCCGTGGATGAAAAAAAGATATATTCTTGCTTGACAGGATATATCATCGTGCAACTAAACTCGTGCGTGGTTTTCGAGACCGTACATACGAGGAAAGGTTGAAAAAGCTAAAGCTCCCCACTCCCCTTCAACGTAGACTTCGAAGTGACGTTATAATTACTTACAAGATATTGAATACTCCAGATCATCCACTCAAACATTTGTTTAAATAACGTGAATCAGGAATTACACGTAGCCACTCAGCGGCACTACAAATTCCCCATTCCCGTACTAATTGTCGCCGATATTTCTATTCGGTACGTGTCTGTTTCCTGTGGAATGCCCTTCCCGAAGCAATTATCACCTCTCCCTGTATCCAAACATTCACTCGTACCTTGGACAATTATTTTTTACTTAACGATTTGACGATGCCTGTGTATTGACTCAGGGTAAGCATATTACTTGACTCCAGTGACATCGTATAATTGATTTTTTATACCTCTTATTGAACGCATATTTACTATGATATGGTAATTGTGAAGCTATGTGCTTTTTGTAACCATAAATTCTTGAATCTTGAATCTAAAATAGTGTACTTATAACTTAGCATCGCGAGATTACATAGTCAATTACTTTCATAGCCATTTTTGTGGAATCTTGATGAAATTATTAAAAATAACCTATTTTATGAGCGAGTTAGTCATTCTTTTGTTCATTGTGAATGAACTCATGAAAAACAAAAACGACAGAAAAACAAATTACATAATCGTCGTATTTACTGCTTGACCGTTTAGAAAAATGTTGTTGTTTAACCAGAAGTTGGCAAGAAGGTGAAAACGCAGTACTTTTTTAGACGTAATTTTGTTGTGGACGCCCACGCATATTCATAACTATTTCGAGAACTACGTGCTGAACAATTCAATTTCAATGGTCTAAAAAGCATATAGCTTGACAAAATCCACAGAATAAAATGGGAATTACGAATAACATGGGTAGAAAAAACGGGATTTGTTTGCTTACTGAGCAGTTCAGGAATCAAGTAACAATCTATTGGACAGAAACTGGTTTCAAAGTTAAAAGCTTTTATGGTGTAAAATATATGGGTTCAAAGTTTGGATTGGTCAACATGAAATTGTCCAAATTCGATTGGAATATATCCAAGTTGGGTGAATGTGCAACATTACAAGGTAGGTAGTTCCAGGTAAAGCATACACGTACAGAATAAAAGTACCTTCGACAGTTTAGTCTCGAGTCGGGAATATGTACTGTATAGTCGTGACTCCGGCTGTTTCTGGGTGGTAGTCGCGTGAATAGTTGATTTAGGGGATGGTTGGGGGTATGCAGTATATTGAACATAAGTATCAAATCACCTCTAAGACGGCGGTAGCGAAAGTCGAATAGATTGAGACTTGCAATACGATCTTCGTATTGTTTGTGCATTTAAACCGCTACGAGCTTGGTGGTCCGATGATATATTCTCTGGAAGAGGCTAATGTCCTTCTGTAGCCAGGGTGACCAAACCTGAACCGCATACTCCATGGTTGGCCTCAAGTACGTATTAATTATTCGATTAACGGTTTGCTTAGTAAAACTCCCGAACCAGCGTTTTAGCAGTAGCAGTACTCGTGAGGTCTTTTTATAAAGAGCTGTGACTTTATGTGACGGTTTCAAAGTGCTGCTAACCGACACACCCAATTTGTTATTTACGCCTATGGAAACTCAAAACTAATCCAAGAACTACGTGCTGAGCAGACTGGTCACTTCTAGATAACTAGAGTTACATTGTTGTCTGTGGGATTAATTCTTCTTCTCACGTTGTACCTGCGTTATAATGGTTGCAATTTTATGCTGGATAAACGCAAAATGATTCGCAATAGAAATGAATGTTCAAATAAAATTTGAACGAAATATTATTTATGGTCAGCATCCATGAGGTTAAAAGATGAGTGAAACTAACACTAAGTCTAAAATGGAGTGGGGAAATAAATGTCTTTTCCATCATTAGCTTTTCGTGTACCCTTCGTTGCCAAAGTAATCACGGGCTTCGTTGATGAACGCATTGCTTTGAATTCCTCGAGGGTATACATCTTGGGTTCTTCTGGCACTTCAGCGTTTTCGTGCGAGTCATCAGCTGCATCAGTTGGCTCAACATTCTCGTTTGCCTCAAGAACCTCTGCACCATTTTCAGCGT
>JACCGJ010018034.1:0-15619 GCA_013407085.1 Atriophallophorus winterbourni
TCACGTATACATCTAATCGATATTTGTGAGCGGGTACATCGAGAGCTTTACCCGCTACTCAACTTGATAACATGCAGGATTAATCAAACAAAGAATAAACGTACCGCTACGAGGAGCTTCATAAATAAACAATTTGGAAGAACCAACCTGGGTGTTGATCGAATGACCATGCGTGCCTCGATAGTGATCATGAGGATTGTCAGCAAGGTTGGAAGAACCGGGATATCGTTGATCAGATTCCGCAGCCGACTGCAAAGTGGGAGTTGGCGTAAGGAGGCCATTGAGCAGTACGATGTTTTGCGAAAGCAACAAACACAAATATAACTACACAGAAAATTCAAGGCACGTATAGCAAGGTGAGATCACTTTATCCCATGTGGTGTATTAAAAAGTCCTTACAGAGTCGAAAGGTAGAGGTATAATGTTGCACGAATGGACAGGAAGCAGTGGAAAATTACACGCGCGTGGACATTCTCAATTCGCAAAATTAAAATATAGTCCGCCGCATTTCATGGCAACAGATTCACGCATTGCGCGTGGTCTAACAGTAACGTCTAGAAACACGTGTATGTTTGCATCTAAAACATGAAAGCTTGAACCAGGAAAAGTGTCACACAGTCAAAGAGTGCACATGGGCTGAAATACTATCATGCTTTTGAAATGGAAGAAAATACTTGTAGTTCACGTATTGAATGTTCATTTTTGGGTGTTTGCCGAGGTTGCAGAGTGGGTTGTGGACGTCTCCAAATTCTACGAAAGACGTGAATTCCTTTAAATTATTGACGAGTGTCTAGAGTTCAATGATTGTTGTTCAAACGAATCTACGCAATCGTGTCCCTCGACAGCTTCACACAGGCATTCAACGCATAAAGGCGATCGCTCGCAGTTTCGCCTATTGGCCTGGCATTGATGCATACACTGATCTCTTTGTCAAGTCATGCCGTCAATGTCAGCAGACAGCCGAGATGCCTAACCGTGTATCAATCGCACCATTTCTTACACCAGAAAACCGGTGTCATGTACTTCGTTGTGGACTATTCTCATACAAAATGGCCAGAAATTATGGAGATGTAATCTGCAACATCCAGCAACAGGATCAGCGCACTACGCCGTTTGTTCAGTCAGCGTGGATCGCCAGAAACTCTCGTGTCCGATAATGGTTTGCGATTCACCTCGGACGTTTTCGCCTAATATTGCCGCCGGAACAATGTGTCACATCTACGGTTGCCGTCACACCATCCTCAGTCAAATGGCCAGGCCGAACGCTTCGTCGACACATTCAGGCGTGCTCTTCTAAAATCGCGTGGGGAGGACATCCGTCGATAGTTTGCAACGTTTTCTGCTGGTTTACAGAACCACACCTAAGGATGCGTTGCCCAGCCGCAAAACCCCGCCGAAGCACTCATGGGCAGAAAGCTACGTACTTGGAGCAATGCTATGCTGCCTAAGTCAACCAAACTGGCGCTCAATCAGAATCAACAGTCGTGCTTCGAACCGGGAATTGCCGTCCACGTAAGAGAACTACACAAACATCAAGTCCCACCATAGATTGATTGTAAAATTATCTGTTCGCAAGGCATTGTAATTTTTTCTATGTCAAGAAGTCATGACACGATACCGAAATCATTACGCATGAGATCCGCCACCTCAAATACGCTCGTCAAGATCTGTATGCCACAGGATATACAGTATGAAACATTCAACCTTCCAGAACCAGGAGAATATATCACGACTGAAATACCGACTAACCGAACTTTGCAACCACGTCGCTGAACAACCTTAAAATGCAGGTCAATTTCCCGCATCCCCGGTACTGAAAATCTCAAAAAGCGAGGTGTTGAGAAAATATTATTATTTTCCTCAAAGACTCATTATAAACTTTGAAACCCTTTGAAATTATTATTCTCGATTCTGATTGATCTGTTTGCCTGCCATATTGTTTTTCATCAGAAACAGTGTATAAATACAAACGAGCCACAGCCTAATCTGCCTTTTGGTCAGAGACGGTAAAGCTCTTTGCTTTTGTTCTTGCTACGCGTAGTGTCAATAGTGACTATCTGAATCTATGCAGGTAGTCGAAAAGAAGCGGCAGTCTTCAATGCAATAACTCCAACGAGCACTTAAGGCGATGCGGTCGATTTGGGCCGAAGTTTGGCTTCCATCCGGCGAGCGCTGCTAGTGAATAATCGAGATTGTGCACAGAATTGTATAAACCGCTCACTATTATCTGTGCGTTGGCCGTCAAGACGCAAATGGAACCAGCAAAACGGTCATGATAATCGCGAGGTGCCTAAGTTTCCCCCAAAGACTTCAGTCACGATATAAACACCAATTTGTCTTCCAACGCGTTTGAAACTCATCAGCAACCGAATCCCATTCAAGACCCAATGTTCTATCAAAAGGGACGGGATTCAGATAAAATTTACATCAGAATGAGCTAATTCATTATCTGAAACATCTTTCAAAACACTCTTACAATTGGACAACCATTTCCGCAACATGAAACCGCATTTCGAAAGCGTCCGGTAAATTTCGTCAATAAAGATTATCGCATCACTCTCCCTTGATACATAAACAAGCAAATCGTCAGCATAAAAGTTATTTAGAATAGCTTAGGCAACCAGCGGAAAGGCGTTCTGATCGCAAAGCACAAGCGTCTGCTTGAGTGCGAAATTCGCGACAAATGGCGACGAAACAGCTCCAAAGGGATGAACCGCCATCTGGTATTCAATAGGATTTTGATATATGTCATGGTTCGGCCACCGCAAAACATCAGAGCACCTCGGTTAATAACAGGTACAGATGCCTACGTGAACATTTCTTCAATACCGGCAGATAGCGCGATCACTTTTTTACGGAATCGCAGAAGTATACAAACCAAGCTACGCAGTGTATCTCGACCTTGGTATTCATTTAGTGATACACCTCCGAACTTGGCGGCACAATCATGTACAACCCTTAACTTGCCAGGTTTCTTAGGGTTAATTAGTGAGTGATGAGGAAGATACCACCGAGGTCAAAAGTTTGTCGACAATTGATGATCCGGAACAGGAGTTGCATATCCGGAGAAAAAATTGCGTTCCATCACGCTTGTATACTTTTGAAATAACTCAGGATTTCGCAGAAACAGAACGCAGACAACTGAAAAGGCGACTATGCTTGTTCATGGTTGATGAAGTCTATGGAAATCTCTTTTCCAAGGTAAACTCACTTCAAAATGGCCATCTTTCCAGCGAAGAGTTACCGACGAGTTGAACAACCTTTATTTCGTCCCTCGAGAGTTCTTGCTAACATGAGGCACTATAATCGAATTCCTAATTGTACATCAACTTCAAATGCTCAGCCACATCCGTGACTTCCCGTTGTACACTGAGCACAAACTTGTTGCGTGTCGAGTCGGAAATAATTGGTCCAAGAACAACTCAGCAAAGTTTAATTTGATAAGCAAATGGTTCCTTACGGTGGTCTAATCTCTGCTACATCACCAAGTGTGCGTCCAGTACGTCTGCTCCAATAAGCAAGCCAATAGTTTTATCAGGAATGTCAGGTAAGTCAAGGTCTTTCAAATGTTCCAACGCCATGGCGTCTATAGCAGCTGAACAACTATTGTTTCTAGGTAACTCCAGCACACAGAATGCACGATTTATGAACAACCCAATGGCCCTAAAGACAATTCGTTCAGAGACTGTACATGGGCTAAGATACTGTCAGGTTGCCCAGGGCTAGACAGAAGCGAGAAACAAAATATAAATTGAAACAAGAGTGAAACTAGAGCGTATTTCAGCATGCAGCTCACGACCGGTTAACAGAAACAGAACACAAGCCTTTCATTTGACAATCCGTAGCACGATGACCTTTGAGAAGACACAAGAAACAAGCCTGATGTTTCTTGACAGCGTTCGACCGACCAGTTACATCGTAAGATCTGAACATGTAGCACTTTTCCAAATTGTGCAATTGCAATTAATGGCTAAACTCGAATGAAACTGGTCCGTTTGATTCGGCGTATTATGAATAGGCGCAAATTCTCTTCCTGTCTTGTCCGTTACCTTTACATTTGCATTATTTGCGATTTGACCGAAACGACTATGACTTATTCGTGCTTCGTCTGCTATGAAACGTTGCAAATCGTGGAACTTTGGCTGGCGATTGTCTTGGTGGATCACATTGACGAATCTCGCCCACCGATCCTGTAATTCGTGTGGCAGCTTATAGATGACTAATTCAATAGTCGTCAAGGAATCTAGGTCCGCATCACAATTCATTTGAGATAGAGCAGTCTCACAGTTCTGCATGTCTATCGAGATGTGCAATCGTGCAGCATTTCTGTGCTGTATGGCTAACATCGTGCTAAATTGATTGGCCATCGGTGGTGAGCTGCATGCTGAAACAGGCTGGAGTCTCACTACCATTTCTATTTTCTTTCGCATATATGTCTTAGCCCTGGGCAACCGGACATATCTAGCCCACGGGCAGTCTCTGACGTAGGCACTTTGCTGATCAGGCTTGTGCGATTCATACTAATACATCGAGAGATTAGTCAGAGCGGAACCACTTGGACTTGACTGTCCCATTGATGAAAATTAATCGTCAAATCATTGAGCGAGCGATATACGTGAGGCTATCCGTAGAGATCAGTTATATCCTTCGCGCCCATTGTGGACGCATTTTCCTGAACACATACTACTCCACGATGCATCTCGCGCTTAGACCATGTCATAGTGTAACAAATCAGCATGCGTGTCCGTCGTCAAAACCTTCAATACAGTGTCCAAACGGCCGTAAAATTTGTCCCAATACGATGGTTTGTCCCGGCGTTCAGGTAGTCAACGCTTGGCTCACCGGGGACAGGTCACAAATACTTGACCATTGGTGTTCATCTTATCTTGAAAGTTTAACTACGGAGATAGTCGTTGGAGCGGTCGTCTCATGCATGGAGGTCCGCGCATCTGCCAGAACTCCTGCCTCGATCGTTTCTAATTTAAGTCTGCAATCGAGCTAGCCTTCGCACACGTTTCACAGTGCTTACTGACGCCATCTCTTGACGCCCCCCCGTTCTGCACTAATGTGCGAAAGAACTGAGCCCTAGGATGATCAGAGTTGAATAACTACCGAACCCACGCATGATATGTGTATCAACCATGAAATTACAGACTTGCCCCGTTACAAGGATCCTGTCGGTGGTGTTAGAAGTTGCTTTCTTGAACATTTCTTCTTTATCTTTCCTAATGTTTCGCACGAAAGCCAATTGAGTACTGTAACCGACAAAACGGTCTGGAGAAAATCGAATCCAACGTCAAAGAATTCAGTCACGATATAAACACCAATGTGTCTATCCAACGGTTGAGTTACGCGTCCAAGCCCACCAAAATATTGACAAGAGAATACGCGAGATGCGTACATTTTATTTTCATCCGTTATGTTCGAATCTGTTTCCAGAAAAAAAGTTGACGAATATCCCGCTGAATCACTACGCCCCTCGATTGCACACGAACCTGTCTGACTAACCCATCTTTTGACATAAAGCATTCGGTTACTTTACCCAATGGCCAGGATCCACGAGGTATTGCGTCGTTCACAACGAGAACTAAATCCCCAACCCTCAAGTTCCGGTACCTTCGAAACCACTTTTAGCGTAGATGACTACAAGAATATTTGTCTATACTACATACCCACCAAAAGTGGTTTCGAAGGTACCGGAACTTGAAGGTTGGGGATTTAGTTCTCGTAGTGAACGACGCAACACCTCGTGGATCCTTGCCATTCGGTAGAGTAACCGAATGCTTTATGTCGAAAGATACCTTAGTCAGACAGGTTCGTGTGCAATCGAGAGGCGTAGTGATTCAGCGGGATATTCGTCAACTTTTTTTTCTGGAAACAGATTCGAACATAACGGATGAAAATAAAATGTACGCATCTCGCGTATTCTCTTGTCAATATTTTGGTGGGCTTGGACGCGTAACTCAACCGTTGGATAGACACATTGGTGTTTATATCGTGACTGAATTCTTTGACGTTGGACTCGATTTTCTCCAGACCGTTTTGTCGGTTACAGTACTCAATTGGCTTCGTTCGAACATTTAGGAAAGATAAAGAAGAAATCGTCAAAGAAAGCAACTTAACACCACCGAAAGGATCCTTGGAACGGGCAAGTCGGTAATTTTTCATTGGTTGATAACATATCATGCGTGGGTTCGGTAGTTAGTTCTAACGCTGATAATCCTAGGGCGCAGTTTCTGTTAGCACAATTAGCTGAAGAACGGGGGCGTCAAGAGATGGAGTAAGAACTGTTGAAGTGTGCGAATGCTACTCGATTTGCACGACTTAAATTAGAACTGTCTGAGGCAGGAGATTCTGGCCAGATTGCTGGAGACGGTAAGCCTGAGAAGACCGTCAAAGAATATCTCAGCTTAGTTAAACTTCAAGAAGGAGGCAAAGGGTCAAGTCATTCCTTTGACCGTGTAACACCGATGATGCCAAGAGTAGAATTACAGTATTTCGACGGCAATCCATGCCAGTATTGGAAATTTATACGTCAGTATGAAAACTTTAATGAAAGTAATGTCTTTGACGATGGACAACGTATGCTGTATTTGTTGCGCTATTGTAAAGGTCAAGCGCGAGATGCCATTGATGGATGTAGTATGTTGTTTCCCGAAACTACCTACAAACTAGCACTAGAGATATTAACTGATCTCAATGGACAGCCTCACGTTATCGCTCGTTCAATGATTGACCGATTAATTTCATCAATGGGACATGTAAAGTCAAACGTGGTTTCGCTGACTAAAATCTAGATAGAGATGCAGAACTGAGACTGCTCTATCTCAAATGAATTTCGATGTGGACTTAGATTCGTTGACGACTATTGAATTAGTCATCTATAAGCTGCCACACGAATTACAGGATCGGTGGGCGAGATTCGTCAATGTGATCCACCAAGACAATCGCCAGCCAAAGTTCCACGATTTGCAACGTTTCATAGCAGACGAAGCACGAATAAGTCATAGTCGTTTCGGTCAAATCGCAAATAATGCAAATGTAAAGGTAACGGACAAGACAGGAAGAGAATTTGCGCCTATTCATAATACGCCGAATCAAACGGACCAGTTTCATTCGAGTTTAGCCATTAATTGCAATTGCACAATTTGGAAAAGTGCTACATGTTCAGATCTTACGATGTAACTGGTCGGTCGAACGCTGTCAAGAAACATCAGGCTTGTTTCTTATGTCTTCGCAAAGGTCATCGTGCTACGGATTGTCAAAAGAAAGGCTTGTGTACTGTTTCTGGCTGTAATGGAAGACACAGTCACCTCCTTCATATACACAAGAGGAAGAAACATTTGCAAATTCACTGAAATGTAACAGCCTGAATACTAGTTACGAACATGTTCATCTAGGCACATTTCCTGTTACTATACATACTTTACTTTTGTGCGACTATCTCTTCCTGGAGGATGAGTCGGCTTCAATGAAGATTCTTGGAAATTTGGGTACAAAGCGGCGTCCCCAGCACCACTCGGCGTTTGTTCGCGTCAGCTTCTCTAGCCATTGCAAAATCAAGTGCGACCTGCAAGGCAACATGGAGTTGCCAGAAAGAAGTGGTGTGCACCAACTAACCGTCTGCCAGACTGTTTCAGATTTTTCCTCAAGGTTTTCTCCCGAAGCCGTTTCCGCGATCGGGTATCCCGCAAGGCAGTGGAAGTTTAAAATCAGGGTTTTCCTTCACATAGATGAAATGCCATGCCAGGCTAACGAGCTACATCTGCCCGAATCAAACTGGTTTTAAGGCGCCAGTCACTCGCCCTCGCCCCTTCTCCTGTTGGTAGAAGCATTTTCGCCGGGCTCGGGGAGCCACTTGTGCAGGCCAGAAGCTGGACTTGGTTGTGAGAGGCTATTTGAGACGCATACCATATGGGAGCAGTTTATAAACAGTGGGAGCTTATCCCCACTGACACCCCCGGCTATGATAACCTTTGGTTCGCGTGCAATCGAGATGGATCGTGATTCAGCCGGATATTCGTCAACTTTGTTTTCTGGAAACAGATTCGAGTATAATGGACGAAAATACAATATTTTGGTGGGCTTGGACGCGTAACTCAACCGTTGAATAGACACATTGGTGTTTATATCGTGCATGGCGGCCGAAACACGGTTGTATGCGGGCTGGGATACTATAGGTCGCCCAGGCATAAACAGAAAAACAATTAGGGTTCTCAACCAAACCTTTCGCTAAAAAGCCTGACCCACAAGACAGCGGGTTGGGTTCAGACCGTGTCCGTCTGACCTCTATCCATTGACCTTCCTGGTATGAGTGGCTCTGAAGGTGCCAGGAGAGCACCGCCCAGTATAGCTCAATGGGTCACAGATGTACACAAACCATCGCACCAAGTTAAAGTTCAGTCTCAGCGCGATCAGGCCTAGACAGATTTAAGAACTAAAAGAAATAATATGTGCAGTAAAGAAGTAGAAAACAATGACACATCCATAAAAGACAGCGAACAAACAACAGAGCCCTCAATGAAGTCACGTAATTATAGATAGTATTCATTAATCCCCGATTAAACGGAGGGAGCCACGCAATGAAAAAGCTGCGACCTTTTACTTAGGCGACAATACATTCAGTTCGAATCGAATCAATGTATCAACAGTTAATTCATGATTCGAATACTGAATGGATCACAGAGAGAATTGTGCAAATCTGGGTTTCTTTAAAAAACGAAAGCGGTAACATCTCATTCCGAACTGGGCATGTTTGGCGACTGTGAATCAAGCTTGGTGAAATTCGAATCCACATCAACGATAACAAATAGGAACAAGTGCCGAAGCTTTAGGCGTGCCGAGTATTACCCACGATATTAGTTTTCTTGTTCCAGAAAGCTCTGTTGATGCCGGAGTGTCTATGGCTAAAGAACAACCAACCACCTTGTGCACATTGAGCGAATTCGGCAACTGTGGTCAAAGAAACATTGAAGCCGACTCATCCTCCAGGAGGAGATAGTCGCACAAAAGTAAAGTAAGAAACATGACTACATTACTTACTTCAAACAAACGGCGCCGACAGATTTCTGCGTACAATCTAATAACGCGACCAGCACTCTGACAATCGAATACATAAACTGCTGGTGCACCAACCCAGCGCTGGAGATCGCACAAAGACAGTGGGATGTATTTGGTGAATTTCTAAATAAAACGAACAGAAAACGGTCAAGAACGAGATTAGTAGAATGAAAACTGAGAA
Source organism: Atriophallophorus winterbourni (assembly GCA_013407085.1). Classification (NCBI taxonomy): domain Eukaryota; kingdom Metazoa; phylum Platyhelminthes; class Trematoda; order Plagiorchiida; family Microphallidae; genus Atriophallophorus; species Atriophallophorus winterbourni. The sequence continues at coordinate 9,242 of JACCGJ010018034.1, forward strand.
ATTAGCACGATAGGTGAAGGCGGTGACGATAGATTGGACGAAATAAACCTGGAGCTTAATGGGTTGCGGTCACGTGGGCTTTTTTGGCTCGGCTATTACTGTTATGAATTCAAAACTTTCGTGAATGTGCTGCATTACATAGTATGAAACAATTTGTTAAACAAGTTGAGCTTGTAAGCCACTGTTGGGTGAGGCTGTTTCAAGGCAAGCGGATTTTGAGAATACTGTACACACATGATGACCGCAACCATCACGAAACCGGTCGTGGGTTGTATGTGATCAAATGCATGCAAATAACGATTTTCCCAACAACAAAGATGTTGTCAGAAAATTTGTACGGACTGACTGTATGACTGGAAAATTGATCAAGATAACGCAGCGTACTTAAGACGGAATGGTATGTATGTATAAAATCACAAGTCTGATCCAGGCAACGTGCCGCACAGCCGTAGACTGCCCGTGGGCCAAGATACTGTCAGGTTGCCCAGAACATATATGAGAGTAAAATAGAAATGGCAGTGAGGCTCCAGCGTGTTTCCTCATGCAGTTCACTACCAGTGGTAGATCAATTTAGTACAATGTTGGCCACACAGCACATAATTACTGCACGATTGCAGATCCGGAATGGTAGGAGTGAAACGGCCACGTGGTCATATAGTTGCAGCTAGAACCATTGGTTAAATTGTGAAACTTTGAAAATTATATTGAATGACAGCCAACCTGAAGAAAATATAGTTGCTGAATTATGAAAAAGGATAGCAGAATTTGAGCAATCGGCAAAATACATTTTATAAAGTACTCAGGCTGTAGGCTAGGGACACAAAAGCCTCAGGAAATCAATTGTCTGCAAGAAGCAGACTGAGTTTTTGTATCAACTTTGCGAATGATCAGCACCTTATTAAAGTCGATTGTTGACCTAGGTTACACGACGATTGAGCGATACGAGTTTTCGCGTTGTTCCGCTTGCACAGCAATCAACCAAACCTTAATAACTTGGTCATGGACAAAACAATAGTTACTTCTATACAGAGCTGTCATTCAATCAAAAGTTGAAGGTGCGATTACAATAAAATCTCTTGTGGACGAGCATAACGAGATGAAAATGAATGACATTGGTCATAATGGATATTGCTCACTACTTCTACTGAGAAGCGCATCACATGGGGCGATCAAATGTACGATCCAAAAGTAACTATCGGATAGCGTTAACAAAATAGCTTGATCAATGATTATAGCTACATTTGCCCACTTAAGTACAAGTACGTATGAAATCGCACGCCTGGTCCAAACAAAATGCCGCACAATCATGGACAGCACGTGGGCTAAGATACTGTCAGGTTGATCAAGCATAGACAGATAAGAAATAAAAATAGTAATGAGACTCCTGTGTTTTTCTACATGCAGCTCAGTGCCATTGGCGAACAAATTTAGCACGGTTTTAGCTGCGTGGTACAAAGGTACTGCACAATTCCACATCCGTGCTGAATTAAGAAGATAGGCTGTGAGTTGTTTATACCAAGTTTACATGTGTAAGTACGATCTATCAGGTATTCAACGGTGTGCGACACCGACGCCTGCAATATTGGTGCGGCAGGCTCTGTTGGACGAATCAGTCGACATCCATGATATGTTGTCTCAAACATGACGATTTTTACAGAATTCGTTACATTTCCATTCCATATTCCTTTACACACATTTAGTAACAAATTGAAGCTAGTGGATGTCACAAAAATATACATCCACCAGTGGAGCCGTTTTGATTAGTATCGATTACTCACTTTGCTTTACTTTTGTGCGGCTGGCTCAAAGGGTGGATAGCCGCATCATGATAATAAAAAATAAAATGAATTAGACAAAATGCCTACGAAATTTACCTGCGCGATGCAGTATTGTGAGAGACTCCGGAATATTTCACTGAGAAAACGCGGAAGTGTGGTTATAACGTAATGACCAACGTATACGATCAACGCATAAACAATAGTACAGAAACACGGATGTGCAATCGTGCAGCATTTCTGCGCTGCACGGCTAACATCGTGCTAAATTGATTGGCCAACGGTAGTGAGCTGCATGCTGAAATACGCTGGAGTCTCGCTACCATTTCTATTTCTCCCTCATATCTGTCTAGGCCTGGGCAACCTGACAGTATGTTAGCCCACGTGCAGTCTCTGACTGCGCGGCACTTTGCCTGGATCAGGCTTGTGCATTCATACATCATACAGTACAGAAACAACATAGAGTTACAAGCGCGATTTAAGCTCACCGAATTAAAAACCCAGATTTCGCCATTTTCCGTAGGTCTCGGGACACCGTGTCCGTTGTAATGGAACAAAATACGATCGCTCTTGAAATTGCGACGCAAGCTGATGCACAGATTTTTTACATCATCTGTGGTGGGATCGAGACATTGTTTGAACCGAGCACGCGGCTGCCAACGTTCATATTGCGACTAGAGTTTACAAGGAGAGAGAGAAATATGTTTTGTGCCAACAGGATACAATGTATGAAAAGTAAAACTGAGATGGCATTCAGTAGGGAAATTGAAAATGATCCTGCCATATTTGCGCAAAATGAAGTTGGAGGAGGCCTGGAGCTATCACAGAAAGACGAACAAAATCGAGAGAATTTAAGTATTAATGAAGCGATCAAGATACGAGTAAAAAGCGGCCACCACCGCGAACGTTTGTGAAGGAAGGCAGTGCCAACATCACAAGAGATAAATTGACCGGTGGTAATGACAAACAGCTGTTACTCACATGGTATCTGGCGGCAATGTATTTCACTCATTGGCCAGCCAAGCACTGAAACAACAGCGTCATCCACTTTCAAATGCAAGCTTTACACGCGGTCACCACAAATCGAATGAGCCCTGCTCCGGATGAAGCGATGGGTAGTTGTGATTCGCTATAAAGTCATGGAACCCCAAACTTCCTGTACATGTCAACCTGCGGTTTTTAAAAGCGTTTTTGCTTCTTGCTCCGTAATATTATATTGATCTATTGAATGGTTATGTAGGCTGAATGTTAATGTATCATACTAAGGCCTTGGAATCACGAAATCCAATTTATTTCAGCTTTTACATATACTGTGCACGTCGCCCTGCTGTTTTTAGAGACTTATTGCTTTTTAAACCGCAATAAAATATTGAACAGTTCAAATTGTCAAACACATCACAGTTCATTTTATAGTGGATTGGTGAACAACGATCTTACTATGAAAAAGACAGAGCAAAATAAAACAATCTCAGTTGTATTTCGGCATAGGGGTATTTCAATACTTCAATACGGTGTTTAAATCGTACCTGCAAATTCTTTCCGATCGTTTCAAGCGCCCTTAGGCTGTTCGCCTCAGATGGATCAAACCAAGCCTCAATTCTAGAATACGGAGGTATTTTTTGTACATCTGGAGGATCAATGTCCAGATTTAAACAAACTACCAGTGCACTAGCTCCGGTTTTTATCTGTACAAGATAAATTAAATGTTATAAATTACTTTCTCCTTCTGCGGTTTTTCTTCATAGAGTTTTGATCCTTCTATTTCTTCGCATAAATGCCTAGCATTAAAAGCAACGCTGTCGGACAAGAAGTCTTGAAATGGGTGTTCGCCCTGTATTGTATACGAGGAAGCAAACGGCATGCAAACAAATATGCTGCACGTTCAAGGTCAATAGTCAAGTTTAAGTTCAAGTTCAGGTTGTTCAAGGCTGAATGTCTGAATCCGCGTCGATGTCCTAGAAAATTCCTCTTAAAAATCGGTCCAGCAGATCAAACGAACTGAACGACTTTTGTTCCCACCCTACACCCGTGTTTCTTATCAAGTTTTTTTGTGTCATAATTTTCCCGTGATATTTTTTGTTTGTTCTTTAAATCAAAAATGACATTTAAACCAAATGTTGAATCTGTGAGAGTTTTCTTTCCCGAACATTGTTCCTTTATTTAACTGCACTTGGGCTTCCGCACATTTTGATTTGTCCGTTACCCGTGTTTACCGTTATTGGAAAACGGTAATTTTTTGTGCTCTCAACTGAGCTGTTTGACTTCCGTTTATTGTACGCGTTGGGTTTGCATTGAAACCTGTATTCGATTACCGTTGAGGTTTGTTATATTTTGCTTTTTAATCGTCTTTGTCAATATAGTACAGCGTAAATTGACGTATTGTTCTGATTTTGGATTGATTCGTAAACGCTCGTCACTCCCGGTAGAAGATTCTCGTGGCTCGTAGCAGGCAGCTAGTTTCCGTGAAAGAAACTATTCCCCAGTGACGGTTTGGTCGCTACAGTACTCAACGTTAGAATTTGATTTGGACCGTATTTTCTCAATTGGAGAAAATTCAGTACTCAATTGCTTCGTTTGGAACATTGGGACGGTACTCAAATTGACAAGTACTCAACGTCGAATTCGCTGACGTCAATATGCCTGTTACCCGAAGTTTTGTCGCAAAGATCAAATCTTCCCAACATTTGGTCGATAATGAAACGGAAGACACCGCAGGTGAGCGCATTCATTGTTCTGTTGTGGGCTCTCGTGGTAGCTTAAGGGGTTCAACGATTGATTCAAAAATCCTTGTTCGTAAGGCTAAATTGCGCCTTGAACTCCTAAAACTGGAAGTGCTTGAGGCTGAACAGGAGGTTAAAAGGGCTAAGATTGCTGCATCGGCAAGTCGTGCGCATCGTGAGCATCAAAAGGATTCCATAGCAAGGCATGGTAGCATCGTTGAGTGCCAAGAAACAGTTTCCATTGATGTAAATTTGATGGGTCTTGACGTTTGTGCTGTCGGTTGTTCTCGTGAAGCTGAGTTAACTGACACTGAATTAGTTCAGTCGGATTTTGTGACTGAATTCCCTGACACTAATTCGGATCAGATGGAGACTAAGCCTGGCCCACCTGACACCAAATCAGCGCACATGAAAAGTAGGCCTGGTTCACATGACACTGATTAAGCCAAGTCGGATTTTGTGACTGAAGGTTCCGACACTAATTCGGATCAGATGGAGATCAAGCCTGGCCCACCTGACACCAAATCAGCCCACATGGAAAGTAGGCCTGGTTCACATGACACTGAATCAGTTCAGTCGGATTTTGTGACTGATGGTTCCGACACTAATTCGGATCAGATGGAGATTAAGCCTGCCCACCTGACAACAAATCAGCCCACATGAAAATGTAGGCCTGGTTCACATGACACTGAATCAGCTTTAATTGGGGCGACGTATGGTCAGCACGACAATCCGTATGATTGGCGTGAAACTTTCGATTGTATACCTGATGAACCATTTATGTTTGGGAACTCGGATACAATAATTTGTAATTTAGACTTGTTTAGATGGCAAAAAATGTCGCTGTTGGAGGACGCAATACATAAGGCTCGTTTGGGTAGGATATCATTCATGAGCTTATTGTAGGGCGCTGGCAGAACCGGAGGACGTGGTGGGTCTTTGTCTAGCAAACATTTTCCCTATAAAAAGCCACAGGTGTCCAGTGATGGTGATGCGACGTGGCGTGTGTGACTCGCCACTAAATAAAGTCACTTGCTTAATTCTACTGTACCTGGGTGTCGGGCCCGGGGGCTGGTGCTTAAGGTGGGAGGCGGGTTTTCGGATCTGCTGACCCCAGAAGTACCACCAAGCATTCAGTCTGCCGGTTGCATGCGAAGACGAACGTTGAACGCAAATGTTATAGGTGGGAGGCGGGTCTTCGGGTCTGCCAACTCCAGAGATACCACCAAACATTTGATCGTCGAGCCGCTGTCATGGGTTGCGCAGGTACACGGGCCAGGTAGCCAAATAGAGGAGAGCCCCGCAGTTCATTGTTTGTGTCTCTACTTGCTTTTCAGATTTTGAGGAATTTTGGTGGGCGGTGTATGAATCCGCGTCGATGTCTAGAAAATTCCTCTTTCGGTCCAGCAAGATCAAACGAACTGAAGACATTTGTTCCCACCCTACACCCGTGTTTCTTATCAAGTTTTTTGTGTCCTAATTTTCCAGTGATATTTTTTGTTTGTTCTTCATATTGAAAATAACATTTAAACTAAATGTTAAATCTGTGAGCGTTTTCTTTCCCGAACATTTTCCCTTTGTTTAACTGCACTTCGGTTTCCGCACATTTTGATTTGTCCGTTACCCGTGTTTACCGTTATTGCAAAACGGTAATTTTTTGTGCTCTCAACTGAGTTGTTGGACTTCCGTTTATTGGACGCTTTGGGTTTGCATTGAAACCTGTATTCTATTACCGTTGAGGTTTGTTATATTTTACTTTTTAATCGTCTTGTCAATATAGTACAGCGTTATTTGACGTATTGTTCTGATTTGGAATCGATTCGTAAACGCTCGTCACTCCCGGTAGAAGATTCTCGTGGTTCGTAGCAGGCAGCTAGTTTCCG
>JACCGJ010018035.1:0-10442 GCA_013407085.1 Atriophallophorus winterbourni
CAACCGGTGTCTCCGCAACATTCTAGGAGTTAGCTGTTACTATCGTATGCGCACCGATGCTCTCCGAAATAAGTTGTTTGGTAGTAATGTCGATATAGAAAAGCAGATCAACCTGCATAGGTTACGCTGGTTGGGTCACGTTTTACGGATGCCGGACCACCGACTTCCGAAACAGATTCTTTTTGCGACGCCACATCCTGATTGGCGTAAATCTCGGGTTGGCCAAACCGTCACATGGCATAGGCAGCTAAAATTCTTACTAGTAACCTTTCCAAAGTAGGCGCAGCGCGTCTTCCAGGCTGGTGTCCCCGCGATCATATATCGCAATGGTTAGTTACGCTTCAGGATATGTCCCGTAACCGTGTTCAATGGCGGTCTTGCACTAAGCATCTTCTTGGAGTGTTTGCATAACCTTGTATGTTGTCCAGCGGAGTGACGAGAAAAGCTTGTATTTATCATGAAGTTGAAAGCCGCAAGGAAGCGCGTTCTTGCATGTTTGCTCTACTCGTTCACGAAACTTGGTTGAATGCATGTTCCATTCGAGGTGTAGGCACCTCTTCCCAGTTTGTTTGTGCTTACTCTTCTATAGAAGCCGTAGCAATTTAAGTCCCACCCTTCCCCATCTTTTAGGATTTTACTTTTTCATGGTTGTATGTCAGTTAAGCATTCAGTACGTGCTACCGGTGTAATGCTGTCTTTGATGATGATGATGATCGGCATTGATCAATGAAAGATACAAGCAGCTGGTTCTGATGGATTAGCCCCGGTTCTGTTCAATGGGGGTTGCGATATTCTATTAAGCATACTAGTTGACCTCTCGTCAGGTGTGGGACATGAGAACTATTCATCACCTAATTTCAAAAAAGGTGTTCGTACTTCATGCCCTAACCAAAGGCCTCATGTCCGTCATTACCCGGCTTCTTGCCCCAACATGTCTCCGGCGCCTCACTTTACACAGGGAATCACAGATTCATGTACAAGCAGAATTTCGCCCCGTTAGAGGCTGTGTCGATCACACATTCACTCTTCAGCAAGCCCCAGAACATCGCCACGCTTATAGGCAGTCCACTGTAGCGACCTTTATTGATTGAAGGTCGCTATTGAATCTCTCGACAGGATGGTAGATTGCAGAGAGCCATTGAACAATTTCAATTTTGTTGCACGTAGGCGAATACTACTCGGTTGTTGCTTCATACCGAAGTAGGGGAAGATTTCGTTTAAGAAAGGGGTCCCATCCCGACTTTTAGCGCGTTGACGTTACCCACAAGGGCGGGAGAGAGAGAGGTTTTCACCTATCGGTGGCCGGTGACCGACGAATCGGTTCATACGCCCTTTTTATGGGAAATTTCTAGTTCGGAGCCCGATAACCCTGTTGATAGGTTGGTGACTGAAGTTTTTGCCTGTGCACCATACAATCTCCTTGCATAGGACAAGGGGCAGTGGCTTTTGAAGCGGCGAGTCACATCCGCCGCGCCGTGATGTCATCATTGGATTTTTGTGGCTTTTTATAAGGAGAACGCTTGCCAGTCGAAAACCCACCACACCCTCAGTCTGGTGGTTGCTGGGGGTCGGATAGAGAAGGAAATCACGTCCAGAATTGCTAAGGCCAGACTGGCAATCACTAAACTTAAGTGGCTCTGGAAGAGACGTGATTTGAGCTTGGGTATTAAATGAAGGATATATTCTACCTCGGTAAGCACAGTATTGCTATACGGGAGTGAATGTTGGACAGTTCGTTCAGAAGATGTTAGGAGGCTTGAGGTCTTCAACCAACGTTGTCTGCGAAAGATTGCTCACGTACGAAGGCAACACCACGTTTGCAACTCTGAGGTCAGGCACCGCGTCTTAGGAAGCAACGGCAGTAGCCTTCAGACAGCCATTAACCGACATCGTCTCCGCTTGTTGGGGCACGTCCTGCGCATGAAACCCGAACGGTTACCACGCCGTAAAAGTACGTGAACATATTTCGAGCGCTTGACTCCTATAGTTCTGCCTGATCCAGGCAAAGTACTGCACAGTCAGAGACCGCACATGGGCTAAGATACTGTCAGATTGCCCAGGCCTAGACAGATACGAGGAAATGGTAGTGGAACTCAAAAACTTGTTTCAGCATGCAGCGCACTAACTTTGGCCAATCAATTTACCACGGTGTTAGCCGCACAGTATAAAGTACTGCACGATTGCAAATCCGTATAATAATAGATATGGTTCAAGATAATGCCCAGTGATGACGTTGCGAAGAATGTTGGTTCTGAAGCTTGGCGATGCAAACCGCTACAAAACTGTCACACCGATACCGCTTTTATTACATTTCAGGACAAAAAGAGGAAATCGAGACCGAATGGGATGATATGAAACCTAAGACAAAAGTAAATACAACGCATGGAAAACACGCGACCTCATGGAAAAACTACGCGTCAAAAGGTCAATTCTACAGCTGATATGGTTTAAGACATGCGGGCAATAGTGAAGTCACGCTGGATATAACTTACTTACTTACTTTACTTTTGTGCGGCTGGCTCCACGGGTGGATTAGCCGGCTTCATTGATGTCTCGGATCGCACCAGCCCACGCACGTCGATCGGAGGCGAGATCGTTGCAGATCGCGATCCAGTCTCGTTCCCACCTGCGAACTCCGTAGACGGAGACATCATCATGAAGTTTCTTGGGGGTAGTGTACAAGTGATGTCCCAGCACCACTCGGTGTTTGTTCGAGTACACCTCTCTAGCCTATGCACAGCCAAGTGCAACCTACAAGGCAGCAGGGAGTTGGCAGATAAACGCGCTGTGCGCCAGTTATCTACCTACGGGACTTCTCTCCGGATTTTTCCTCGGGGTTTTCTCCCGAAGCCTTTCCCGCAATCGGGTGACCCACAAGGCAGTGGGGGTTTGGAGTCAGGGTTTTCCTCCCCCTAGATGGATTGCCAGTAGCTGACGAGCTCCATCTGCCCGGAGCAAACTGGTTTTAAGGCGCCAGTCACCCGCCTTCGCCCCTTTTCCTGTCAGTAAGAGCAGTTCCGCCGGGCTTGTGAAAGCCACTCGTGCAGACCAGGAGTTGGACTTGGTTGTCAGAGGCAATTTGGATATAACTGATCTGACTCGTACTAACACATTTCTTTTTGGCTCACATATTCATTGTAAAGTACCCACATAATTTTATCCAAGACAACTGGTTCACTTTATATACTGACCATAAATCATTGCAAAAAACATTTGTCAACATAAGGGTATCCCAATTCATACACAAATTCTTTAAAATGCTAGGCAACGTTGATTGTTGAGTATGAATTCAAAGCGATTTATAAATCAACTAACCGATTCAGTCAAAGATCCTCGTACATTTCTCATTGAAAAAATGATCGGAGCTAATTGAAGACGCAAAGTAAATAGGTACTCATGATACCACTACATTTACCAGTGTAACAATTGTGTTTCTTCGCTACACCAGTGACTGACATCGTACATCAATCTTCAGGAACGAATACTGCTTTAAAAAGACATACAAGCAGGAGTGTGCAATGGTTTGAACTAGGTTGCATATCATCCCAACTGGAAAACTTCGTCGGCCAAGAGTTGTAGTGATTCACTATCATATTGTAAAAATCATGAAATGCATGAAGTCGAGAGTTGCATCTTCAGTTGTGCACAAAGGCGGCTCAAGATGAAACGAAATTTTGTACAAAATATTGCATCGAGATGCCAATGAGAGGGGAATTCTCAACAAAGAACGGGATATAGAACTAATATAATTAGGTTGAATATAAATCAGTAGTATATTCAGTTCAGTTGCACAGTATAGTAACTGGATAACAAGTCAATCGAGCGTCCAGAATTTCTTTCGGTGAAAAGCTGCAAAGAAGCAACCACCACTACCAAAACGTTTTTTTCTTATTGTGCGTTGGAAGCACCTCGTTATGAATGATGCTGGAAAAATAAAAAGAAATTTCTCTTCACCAGCACGGTGAGGTCAGCTAAAGAGTTGTGTATTAAAAAACAGAACTCTAGCATTTACTTTATTTTCAAGATAACGCTGAAAATGGTGAACTACCAAATCTTAGCAATCAGGGGGAGTATTTAGGAAAAAGCTTACCGCAGATGCGGTCTAAACCATTCTTAAAACTCGCGATAGAACTGCAAGATATAAGTTCTGCTGGAAGCCGGTTCCAGAAATTAAACACCCTGAGGTTGAAAAACTTTTTCCAGGGAGTATAGTCTACATCGCTCCTTATCAAGTTGAGTCGATATATATCTATATTTATATATAGATATATATATATATATATATATATATATATATCTCTATATATATATATATTTACCACAATCATTTAAAAAATGAAAAAGTGCACACAAGTTTTTGAGTGAGTGCCAGCGGGTGCCTATCTCGGACTTAAGACAAGTGTCGTTTCTGATAACGGCCGCCTACCCCCTTCAAGACCTTAGAGGATGGCGATTAGTGCCCAAGATATAGTGGACTTCAGGGTTCGGCATAAGGTTTGCATCGCTGACGCTCAATCATGACGAGCTGCGACACGCTGTACACTTTCGAGTCGAACGATGTCCTTTTGTAGTAAGGGCACTACGCCTGGACACAATATTCTAAATGCGGCCGAACTAATACCTTGTAAAGTAGCAGGGATACATAGGGTATTCTGCTGGATAGCACGGAACTCAGCCGAAAAAGAACTGCAAGCACGTTGAGCTGCAGCGGCACACTGGTACTCCCATTTGAAGTTAGTCCTAACTAGTACTAACAAATATTTAACAAGCTGTGTGGCGTTAACACTGAGAGAATTTCCCGACACCTGGACTGAAATCTCATCAACTATTGGTGCCAAGAGTTGGTTCTTATTAAGTTTCAGTGGGAGGTCCCACCGGTATGACCAGTTGATCCGATGAACTTCACATTATCCGTGAAAATGAAGCATGAGCATTTCAATGTAGACGACAAGTCATCAATGAAAATCAGGAATAGAAGAGAATCGAAAAAGATTTCGATGTCTCTAACATAAAAAGGATAGTATGAAATGGTATCACGTTTATACTTGTATGCCGCTGTTATATCAGGTTCTTACAAAGAACCACGATGTTCAAATACAGAAACACAAAGTGATTCCTGGCCAAGCGCTTGAGGCGCGTATAATAGAAAAATGTATTGTAGTACTCATATCCTGATCCCATCCACACCACTACCGGTTTCTGATTGTTTGCCGTCATCAGGTTGAGACAGTTAGATCAGGTTCAGCGAGCCTTGAAACAGTGGTAAAGTAGTAAACAATGTTATACTTGTATGTCACCGTTATGCAGGGTTGTCATGAATAAATACGATGTTCAAATATAGAACCACAAAGTGATTCCTGGCCAAGCTCTCGAGACGCTTATAAAAGACCAATGTATTGTAGTGCCAGAAACCGGTAGTGGTATGTAAGGTATGGGGATGTTGCACTACAATATATTGTATCACTTATTTTTATAGTACATGCTTATGATTCAAAGCAACTACCGGTTTATTAACATTTGAAAACAGCGCGGAAAAATGGACGCCAAACAGTTCTTCTTCAAGTTCAGTTCAGTTCAGTTCAGTTTGCACACGATAGTATGTGGCTAACAAGCCAATCGAGCGTCCAGAATTTTTTCCGCGGAAAGCTGCAGAGAAGCACCCATTACTGCCAAAACTTTTTTTCTTTTTGTATATTCGAAATCTTTGACGATCACGACGCCAAGAGATTATCCGGATTGTATTTAGGAAGCACCGCGTTATAACCGATGCTGGAAAAAGAAAAAACAGTTCCTATTCACTAGCACGGTGAGAGGTCATCTGAAGTAGCATCATGTGTATTGAATAAAAAACACAGAGAACTCTAGCCTCTTCTTGATTTACGGGATAACGCTAAAAGGTGAACTACCTAAGCATGTATGGCAATTAAGGAGAGTATTCAGGCAAAAACTTACCTCAGTTTCGGTCCAAACCCTGCTTAAAACTCGCGACAGAACGGCAGGAAATAAGTTCTTCTGGAATAATGTTCCAGAAGGTGGCTAAACGCTGGTATGCGGTTATGTACCTGGTACTCTGATATTCATTATACAGGTCGTAGGGTCATTTGTTTTCGGAGATCTAGAAAGTAAGGTAGCGGACCTGTTCACAAGCACGGTCATCATTAACATCATCTTCAGTTCAGTTGAGTTCACGCAAGACAGTAATTGGCTAACGAGCCAATCAAGCGTCCACAAATCATTCATTGGAATTCCACATTAACCCCTCAGAATCTTAGAGGTTTCAATTAAGTAACGTCTAGATAAGGCCTAACAAATGCCTTGTGTAGTGGTAGGAATACACCAGGTGCTCCATAACAACGATTTTATCCGAAAATTTTTATTGCGTGCACGCTGAGCTGCAGCGGCACATTTTTCCTTTCGTCTGAAGTCAACCCTAAACAGTACTCCGAAATCCTTAACACGCTCTGCGGCGTTTACACTGAAGAGATTTCCCGGCACCTAGACCGAAATTTTATTAACCAGTGCTTACAAGAGTTGGCATTTATTATGGTTCAGTGGAAAGTCTCAATACTATGACCAGTTTATGACCTACATCATCATCAAGGTATCTTCATCCGTTAATCCGATGAACTTCACATCATCCGCGAAAATGAAGCATGGGCACTTCAAGTAGGACGACAAGTCATCAATGAAAAACAGGAATAGAAGTGGACCGAATACCTAACTTTGAGGGACCTCACGGTTTCTGAAGAAATACTTGTAAGGTTCAAAGTAGTTTGAAATTCTTCCTTTCCCTTCAACATTCCTTTTAATTTGAACTTAGTTACAAAACTTGAATTTTGTGAAATAGATTTTGCTTGTGTTTTATTTTCCTACAGTATTTTGATATGAAACATTTCTTTTTGTAATTATTTCTGCTATTGTAAATTATTTCTTTACACGCCTTTGGTCAATTATTTGTTTGGATTGTTCGTTGAGGCCATTGTCGGTCATTGTTGTTGAATTTGGTCGCCATTTTGGGCACTTGTATTTGGCTTGTATTTGACACCACTTTTGGGTGTGTTGTCTTTGATAGACATTTTGGACGGCAATTTTGGTAACTCCTTTCATTCTATTTATATCTCAGGTCGTCATTGAACTTGTTTGCATTTGATATAATTGATTCTGGAGTATTTTGACTCCACTGTTTGCTGTACGTTTCTATACAGTTGAGGTTTGTATAATTATTGTTGTAATTGTTGCTGATTACAGTACCGTATAACATCCGAATTGTGGTTTTGAATTTGTCGAACTAAGAAACGGGTGGAATACGCGTTAAACAGCGACTTTAGTCGTTACAGTACTCAACTTGGAACTGGATTTTGATTATTCTACAACTGGACGAGAAGTATTCGTTTTCCTCCCGAACTTGACGGGAAGCACTCAAATCGAATTGCCTAATTGGATACGGTCAATTGGATCACCAATCCAGCGGAACGAGGATCAACTTGGACCCTCGTACATCTACTCATTTCTGTTCAAACATTGGCGACGTTCTTGCTTTTTTTATTTTTGTTTCGCCATTTTTGATAATGCCACGTAAATCCAACCGTCTGAACACTACTGATAAGCTTGCCTGTAATGGTGATAGTGACACTATTGGTTTTGCCTCGCGTAGCTTTTGTATATCATCTCGAGGTAGTCCTAATTTCGACTCTAAACATCGGCCGTCTGTGCGTGAGCTCGAATTAGAGAGAGATTTAGTGATTGCTAAGGAGACGATAGCTCGTTTGAGCGGATGCAGTGTCAACGACAACTATGTTGCTGAAGTTCCGGTCAATCGACATATTGAGTCGGAAGCGGTGAAGATGTCACAAAAGGTCGTCAACGATGTTGCTTCATTGCCTAGGGTAGAGTTATCTACATTTGATGGCAATTCGGTGGATTACTGGATATTTATTCGGCAATTTGAGTGTTATATAGAATCGAAAACTTGCGATTCCGGACAGCGTTTGCTATATCTTATGTATTATTGCCGAGGCAATGCTCGAAAAGCGATTGATGCTTGTGTGATGCTGTCGCCTGAAGACGGGTATAAAAGAGCACACAGCATCCTACAGGAAATGTTTGGCCTGCCTCATGTCGTTTCACGCTCGTTATTGACCGAGGTGTTGAGTGAAGCAGCCAAAGTAAGAAGCGATTCGGATAGTCTGTCAAACCTTGCTTTGAGGATGGAAAGTTGTCAGATTGCTTTAAAGCAAATGCACCGTGGAGCAGACTTGAACTCTGTCACCACCTTGGAAGGATTGGTCAAATGTTTGCCGGCTGGACTACAACAGCAATGGGCTGACCTGGCAGATGCGACTGCCGCTGATGGGTCAGAAGTTGTCTTTGCACGTTTATCCGAGTTCGTCTCCCGCGAAGCGAGAATTGCCAGGAGCAGGTTTGGCATACTCATTAATGAGACTAATCGGTCAACTAAGCCATCAGAGAAATTGAAATTGTCCGAAGGACGGAGAGTGTACATGACCACAAGTTACTCCCGATCAACGCGAATAGAATGCTACCAGTGTAAAGGACCTCATCGAATAGAAAACTGCCCTACATATCTGAAGGCTGATGTGAAAGACAGATGGGCTATTGCTAAGCAACACGTTATGTGCTACGTTTGCTTGAACCGGTCTCATAAAGCATGCGACTGCAAGGTGCCGACTGTTTGCTCCGTCGAAGGGTGTGATAGACGTCACCATTCGTCTCTACATTATAATCGTATAAGTGAGCAACAAAAACTATTAATTACAGTGCTACTGCTCTCAGTCCAGCAGTAAGCCTGGGTTACCTGACGGTGAAAATGAACACGCCTGTGGGGCTTGTTCCAGTCGTAGCGTTACTCGATAATGGCTCGGATACCACTCTGATCTCACAAAGATTTATTGAGAAATTTGGTATGCCTAGTGTCGCAGTTGTTGTGTCGATAACCTCGCTCGGTTTGCATCGAAAATTGAAAAGTTCAGTATTGAGTTTCAATGTACATTCCGTTGACGAGGATGAAGTAATTCATGTTGCCAAAGCTTACACGGTTTCCAAGTAACCTGAAGTGACAATGAATTCCCCGAATAGTATCATCGCAAGATATGATCATTTGAAGGATCTAAGATTCTCGGAGAATGTTGGATAAAAAACCTTGCTGATTGGATGTAACGTTCTGGAAGCGCACTGAGCGTTAGAACAGCGATTAGGAGGCAGGCGCCGTCCGTTCGCAACGAAGACATTGCTGGGTTGGATATTGCAGGGGCCTGCGTGTAAAACGTCTGAGGATATTGACCTTTGTGTTGTCGGTTGTGATCAGGAAGCTGAGTTACCTGACACTGAATTAACTCAGGCGGATTTTGTGACTGAATTTCCTGACACTAATCCGGATCAGATAAAGAGCAAGCCTGGTTCACCTGACACCAAATCAACCAAAACGAATAGTAGGCCTGGTTCACATGACAGTGAATCAGCCGAAGTGGGAGCGACAGATGGTCGGCGTGACTATTCATATGAGTGGCGCAAGACGTTCGGTTGTGTACCCGATGAGCCATTTGTGTTTCGGACACCGGATACACTTATTTCAATTTGCAGATTAGAGTTGTTTAGATGGCGAAAGACGTCGCTATTTGAGGATGAAATACACAAGGCTCGTTCGGCTGAGAATGCGCGCATAAGCTCCTTGAAAGGAACGGTGGCAGAACCGGAGGACGTGGTGGGTCTTAGTCTGGCAAACTATTTCCCTATAAAAAGCCACATGTGTCCAATGATGGCAATGCGACGTGGCGTGTGTGACTCGCCAATAAATAAAGTCATTTGATGCATGGAATTCGTTAGGGTATTCGTCGAACAATCGTTGTACAGTTAAGCCCTAGAAAGAATTTGGTCAAAGGTGTAAGGTTCAAAGTAGTTTGAAATTCTTCCTTTCCCTTCAACATTCCTTTTAATTTGAACTAAGTTACAAAACTTGAATTTTGTGAAATAGATTTTGCTTGTGTTTTATTTTCCTACAGTATTTTTATATGAAACATTTCTTTTTGTAATTATTTCTGTTATTGTAAATTATTTCTTCACTCGCCTTTGGTCAATTATTTGTTTGGATTGTTCGTTGAGGCCATTGTCGGTCATTGTTGTTGAATTTGGTCGCCATTTTGGGCACTTGTATTTGGCTTGTATTTGACACCACTTTTGGGTGTGTTGTCTTTGATAGACATTTTGGACGGCAATTTTGGTAACTCCTTTCATTCTATTTATATCTCAGGTCGTCATTGAACTTGTTTGCATTTGATATAATTGATTCTGGAGTATTTTGACTCCACTGTTTGCTGTACGTTTCTATACAGTTGAGGTTTGTATAATTATTATTGTTGCAATTGTTGCTAATTACAGTACCATATAACATCCGAAATGTGGTTTTGAATTTGTCGAACTAAGAA
>JACCGJ010018040.1:0-10951 GCA_013407085.1 Atriophallophorus winterbourni
TACGCGTGTATGAAATCTGTGAGGAAATACAGACTTACATATTCCTGTAAATGCTTCGCGTTGAGTTAGCACCAACAATTTTTTATTTCACTGTTTCATCATTCTCTTCCTCGAATTGTTCGTTCGATATAAATCGAAGAAATGTGGTTTACCGAAAACGAAGATTGAATCCAGAATAATTATCCGAAAAATTATAAATTGTGGTTGGTCACCACGTAGGCTTGTCAGACGTTCAAGCAAAATTCGCGCGAATGTATTATGTTGTTTCAAAAAAGGCACAAGGCATCCTGATGTAAAACGGTAAGAATATAAACTTACGTTCCGAATTATTAAGTAATTATTTCACATGAATATGATTCTCACACATATGTGGAATATGAAAACAAATACATATAATCTGATGGCGTGTCTTATAACAACAGAATAGTAATCGGTATGAATATTATAACTTTTATTTATATGTATATCAAGCGAAATTGTTTTGACCGGTTCAGACTTGCCAATCGAATTTTGCTTTTTCGACTTTGTTATTGAGCTTACGATGTATTAATCGGCTTTAGTTTTTCCCCTGAAATGCACTCATATCGCGTTCATATAATTCTGTCGTATCCCGATTCGTCTCGGATGTGCGACATTTGTTATAGGTCATTTCTGTGAGGCCCTATACACTACATAACAGTTCATGATTTACACTGCTGGAACTGTATTTTGCTTCGCTATAATATATCTAAAATGAATTGAAATCTATATCATCCGGCTAAATTTTTGAATAGCACTTACCATTTTGGTTTGTGATCATAAATAAAGGGAATAAAATTATTATATTTAACCGGAGTGTAGAATAATTTTAAGAAAAATTTTGATATAGTTTTAATTTTTTTATACTTTTTCATCCTCCGCAACCACATCATAATAAACGTTAATGATCTCACCGATTCTGAAAAAAATCCGTTCATAAAAATGTTTGGCTGTTACCTTTTTGGCTGTATTTTGGGTCAGATACAAAACCGCTCGGTCGCGTGTGTTAAAATACAGTGTTGGCTCAAACAGGATTTTGAGTTATCCTTGACTAGGGATGCTAATTCCAATCCTAAAAGATTTTATAGCTACGCTCAATCGAAAGGAAAAACCAGGGAAAAATTGAAGATTTTAATCTGGAGGACGGAAAATTAGCCGATACCGGCTTGTCTAAGGCGACTGCCATATCTAGATTCTTCAGTGGCTTTCAGAGACGTGATAATTCTTTAAATGCTCCGTCTAGCTCGTTTAATGTACTACCTGGCGCTCTTGCAATAGATGAGTTGTCCTTCATGGAATCCGAGGTGTATGAAGCACTTATCCATGTTCGCATCAACAAAGCTGAGGGACCAGACGGTATCCACTCGATTATGCTAAAGAATCTTGCCCCAGTGCTTACAGAACCCTTATGCAAGCTCTTCAATTCATGCTTGAACATATGAGTGGTTCCTAGTGAGTGGAAAGAAGCTATAATCGTGCCAATACACAAGGGTGGTTGTACCTCAGCTGTTGGGAACTATAGACCCGTCAGCCTGACTAGCATCGTCTCGAAAGTAATGGAAAAACTGCTGCGTGACAAAATCTGTCAGCATCTTTGTCGGCATTCTCTACTGAGTGTAACTCAGCATGGATTTCTTAAGGGTAGATCCTGCCTGACAAACCTTCTTAGTTTTCTCAATACTGCCACTAAAAGGATGGATGAAGCGAAGCCTGTCGAAGCCCTCTACCTAGACTTCAGCAAGGCTTTTGATTCCGTAAACCACCGCCTTCTAGAGATTAAGCTAGCAGCCAAAGACATTCGGGGTAGTCTACTTGCTTGGATAAAGGCCTTCCTAACAGGTAGGACATTCCGAGTTAGGGTGGGATCTACGCTGTCGAATAAAACCGACGTGATCAGTGGTGTACCCCAAGGTTCGGTACTTGGTCCTCTTCTATTCCTGATTTTCATCGATGACTTGTCCTCTGCATTGAAGTGCCCATGCTTCATTTTTGCGGATGATGTTAAATTCATCGGATCAACGGACGAAGATACTTTGATGCACGACCTTGAACGGGTCATAAACTGGTCACATCAGTGGGACCTCCCACTTAAACTTAATAAGAGCCAACTCTTGTCAGCACTGGTTGATAAGATTTCAGTTCAGGTGTCGGGCAATTCTCTCACTGTAAGTGCCACACAGCGTGTTAATGATTTAGGAGTACTAGTCAGGACGCACTTCAAATGGGAGGACCAATGCGCCGCTGCAGCTCAACGTACTCGCAAAGTTCTCTTCTCGTGCGGCCTCACTTGAAGTACTGCGTTCAATCCTGGTCACCGTACTTAAAAAAGGATATAGCATGTCTCGAAAGGGTCCAGCGCCTTGCGACTAGGATGGTTGAGGGTCAGGCAGGTAAAACTTATGAGGCTAGACTCAAGGACCTTGGTTTGTTCTCACTAAAGAGACGGCGGCTGCGAGGTGACCTAATAGAAGCCTTCAAGATTCTAAAGGGTCTTACAGGTGATAATAATACTGAAATCCTTAAACTTGCACCTAAAGCAGCTACAGTGACTTCCATGAAACTTCTTAGAGTAGCCCAGGTTGCTGGCACGTGATCACTTTTTTCACAACTCGTGTGGTCAACTTCTGGAACCAGCTCGCAGATTGTATAGTAAGCCTCCCAAATGTGTTGAGCTTTGAAAGGGAATTAGACGTTAAATGGTCTATCATATTCCTGCATATTGCCTAATAAAAAACTTTATAAAAAAAACAAAAAAAACGTATTTTTACATTTTATCATATCTGTCTAGGCCTGGACAACCTGACAGTAAATTAGCCCACATGCAGTCTATGAATGTGTTTCACTTTACCTCAACTAGGCTAGTGATTTCATACACCACACATTGTTTACGCATATTATTGCATTGTTTCCTGAATAGCTGACCTCTCACCGTGCTGGTGAAGAGAAACCCTACCTTACTTTCCAGATATTCCGAAACAAGAACGTGTGAAAAGTACGACTGTATCTCCCGATATCGGAGTGCCCGGGTGCTCACCGCATACCGTCCGACGGAATCTGGGCGCGTGATTGTCTTTTTTAGCCACCCTTCAGCCCCTGTGCAACTTGACACTTGAACATTCTACCCAATGAAGGCATGGTAAAGTCTCCAAAAAGCATATTATAAGAGGAAGGGTGGAGAAAGGCTTCCATGAAGCAATCGATCAAGCGTTGAATTGATGAAGAACTTGTAGCTGGTGGATAGTTGATGTATTCGAGGAAGAGATCGAAAGCTGTGAGTGCAAGCCAGATGAAATCTTCCGTATGATCGGAGACGGATAAAATGGTGATGTTTGCCTGCAAGTCAGAATAAACAGAAACAACACATCATCCTTCACGTTTTAAAACGCGGTCACATCTAAAAAGTTTATGATTTGTGAATAAACTGTCCAGAATCTGATTGTTCCATTTTGTCTAAGATTCAGTTATTAGAACTATATCTGCGGGATTGGAAAAACGTTATAAACGTGAAGCTGATAGCATGTTAGTTATTGATCGAGCGTTAATTTAAATGAATCGAAGAGGTGAGGGCGAATCTTGCTAAGATAGTACGGTAACGATTCGTCGATGTATTTTACGCTCACGACGAATTCTGAAACAAGCGGTCGACGTTTATTGCTTCAAAAGCAGAGAGCTCAACGGCTTGTTGCAAAGTGCACCATATCCAGCAGGATACTGGACCTATGGATTGGTTTTCTAAGAACAGTCTTTACTGCAACCACAGAAGAGCAGTTCAGACATGCAATTGAAAATTGCTTGTCATTCTGTTCGGTGAAAGTAATCGAACGTTCAATGAAACTTGTTCATCTGAATGGCGATCATGTCAATGGCTGAAATATATGAATAGACAGAATGTGATGCAGCTTACTAGAAGCAACCATCTGCCCTCGTCAAAGGAGAGGGGACCAAAGGATATATCTAGTAGATCGTTGTGGCCAATTGTTGTCGTATTTGCAAAGCATTACGATATCGACTACATTCTTCCAAAAGCTGAGAAAGTTTAACTAGTTGAGGTTAATTGCGTAGGGCAACCTGACACCCATCATCACAAGAAAACATCTAGCCTAATTAGTGCTAAAAATTGAGGTTATATGTTAATCGTGGTGTACATTATTCTCCCTCGGAGCAAACTTCGATAAATGACAGCAGCGCGACGACAACCCTAACTCAAGGTAATAGTACTTTTCCAATGAAGAGAGAAATCGCCGTCATTAAATAGCTAAATCAGCCCACTGCATCTTTTTGAGTCGATGCGTTGTGAGCTGCAGTGACACAGACCACATAGATGGAATTGAATGTCAGGACATGTCATCTGGTTAAAAAACGAATGCTGTCTCCTTATGAATTTGCTTCTTTAAAAATGCGAAACTGCGCCCCAGGACAAATAGCTTTTAAGTAGCCCTAATCTTGGAAGTTTGGCCTAGTATAATGGTGCTCTTCTGTTTTATACAAATGCTTGTACCTTTAGAAATAAATAGGCTGATTCGCATTGTACATTTGAATATACCCATTATAAAATTGTTTATCTCACGAAATAATTGTTGTATCATGATGCCCATGTACCAACTGCAATAGCTGACATACTTAGCGCCGTAAGAAGCTATTAACCTTCTGGTAGCTGGCATTAGGACCAATGCTCCTCATTGATCATGCTGTTCCTTTTAGAAAAAAGAATTTCTCTTACTACGACGAACGTGACGATAATATATGCCTGGCTCATGTATGGATTCGCGCGTATGGAGTTAAGCTTCGTCTACCGTAGTCCTAACACTTGTTTGGAAAAATATGCTCTTTTGCGAATTAGGCTTTCTCATCTTTCGGACATAGCATCAAATATTGTAATCCTCGGTGATTATAATCACCCCGAGATAAACTGAGTTCACTAAAACTCGCATGCCTCAGGAAACGCGGAAGATTATCTGGACTGAATACTCTCCCATGCATTTCAGTAACGAGTAAACGAACCAACTAAATTCATCGAAAGTACTTCTCCATCAACTATCAATCTAGTTACTTCAACTGCTCAAAGCGGTATAAAAATTTGGTCTTTCGACCACCATGTGGTGTTAGCCTGCCTTGTCATTTGGTAAACCTCCATTAAGGAAATCGCACTACACGGATTCCTAAAATGTCGGTCATGTCTTACTAGCATGTTGTGTTTTCTAAACAAGGTAACTATAAGGATAGATGATGGTATGACGGTAGAAGTATAAAATTTTGACTTTAGTAATGTTTCTGATGAAGTAATTCCTAGGATGTTGCTTCGAAAACTATTAGCCAGGGGAGTGTCTGTTGCCCCATAGGGCCGTATCCGCGCATTCCTCGGTAACCGTTTCTTAACCGTCAGAATTGATGATGCATATTCAGCATGTGCACATATAACAAGTGAGGTTCACAAGGGCTGAAACTGGGAACGTTCCTCATCGTCGTCTTCATTAATGATCTAACTGACCAACTTCTCTTACACTGTTATATGTTTTTGACGACTCAAAACTTTTCGGTAAATCATAAGTCACCGATCTGATAAATGACGTTGAAACTGTGACGGAATGAGCGGATAAGTGGGAACTTTCCCTGAACCAAGAGAAAACTCAATTGCTCTGTAAATTCGCAGATGACAGTTTCGCCTTTACTCCTTCAGCTCACAGGCAGTTCAACGTTTAGGAAACATAGTCTTCGCAAAATTAAAGTGGGCGTCTGTCAATTATGGCAGATGCTGTCCGATCCGAAATAAAACTATACAGAAAGAGATTACCTGATAACGTTAGATTGTACTATTCCAGGGTCGTTGAAAATTGCAGCGTTCCATTTAAGAATCATCCGAGACTGACACAAAGTCACCAGCGAAAATATCTCAACTTGTTTCAACAAACGGTCGAAATCAGATGTCGACAGCGTCGGACCAATAAATACGGTTACTGACTCGTTGTTACATGCTAAAATCTCAATAAATGTTCTCTATACGAATACCAATTTTGTTTATTAAATTGGCTCAACTAACCAAGCTGTGCAAACAATACTCACCAGACCTCGTCGCAGTGACTTAAATCTGGTTGCAATCTTTTATGAATGGAAGCGAACAGTTGATCCCAAACATGATACTATTACGGAACAATCGTCCACAAAAAGGTGGTAGTGTAACTCTATAATGTCACGTAGGTCTATAGTGCATATATATTCGCAATCCCAACCTCAAATCAGAAGACACCCTCTGGTGTAGCCTTACAGGACGACTGCATCATTGGCATATTATATCACCCTCCATCTTCGACGGATGCTCAAAACGACAGATAATTAGAGGCTCTACAATATTCCGGAGAGATGCGAAGCTCCCAAATTCTGATCAAGGGGGACTTCAACATTTCTCATCTTTTAACAGATCAGATCATCCTCTACACACACCTGATCATAAATTTCGTGAGTTAATCGACATGATTCCACTGCATAACCATGTGTCCGACTTAACTCATAGTAGAGGATCAAAGTTACCGCGCGTTTCGGATTTCATGCTTACTTCCGAGACAACCACATTTGGGGGTGTTGACTACGTTACTCCCCACCGATCTTGTGTTGGGCTTCGAATATGTATGCAGCACAAGACGAGTATGTGCTTCCGCAAAACTGTTCTGAAGGATCGTCTACGTGAGTTTTCGTGACGCGCTTGGGTTAGAGAATAGGCGAGTGCTTGATTATTACAACACGGAAAGATTACTCTGATACATATATCAAAATTTGCGATTTGTCGATGAACGACGGGTAAGCGACTTTTGAGTTAAGCTTCGTATTCGCACGAAAAAATGGATTGAGCAAAGCAACTCTGCTTGTGTGCAATACAGAAATACCAGGACCGATGCTTCCTGACAACAATTTTGCAGAATTCGCAACAAAGTAAGCACTTTCCTCAAGGCAGACAATCAAAATTACCATCGCTTTCTATATTTAAAAATTGAAAGATATTCTGAATTGTTATATCGGATTGTCAATGCTCGATCTAGCGTAGAACCAGGGGTGTTTCCTGTTCTTACTAATGATGGATTAACGGTCTCGGCAAAGGAAACAACTGATGCTCCCGCTCAATTTTATGCTAAAGTATTTAGTCCGTTAGCGATAAGTTCGACTGACAAATTACCGCCGTCAACGGTGACGCAACAGCTGGTTGAGATTGAGATCAATTCAGCGATCATACAAAGACATTTGTATCGAATGAACCCCATAAAATCGCCCGAAGCGAATAGAACCACTCCGCTATACTAAAATCCTGTGAACAGCAGCGGTGTGAAACTTTATATGAATTGTTTAAACATTCTCCCCCGAAGGAGTGGTGACAACAAAATGGAAGACGGGTAATTTCATCTATCTACAAAGGTGCTAGACGAACCGTCCTATCACCCTACTTTCTGTGATATCCAAAGTTCTAGAGCGTATAGTGAAGGAAAAAATAGTTCACCACTGGGAATCACAAAAATGCTATTTGTATAGCAGCATGGTTTCGATAAATCTCGCTCATGCTTGGCAAAATTGTTTACGGTGTTAAACGATTGGTAAAAAGCGGCTGACAAAGGGGCTAGCATCCACTCTTGCTATCTGGATATTTCTAAATCTTTTGACCGAGTTGATCAACTTTGACTACTACAAAAGATAAATTGGATGGGTATCATTAGAGAGCTACTCGTATGGCTTGAAATTTACCTCAATGAGCGCAAGGCAATCGTTCAAATCAACGTGGTACAATCGCATATTATTCGTGCCTCTTGTGACGTACGCCAAGGTTCCGTCCTCGGGCCAGTACTCTTCTTGGTTTAAATCAACGACTTACCAGTGACGCTCTCATGCAAGGTGATTTTTTTGCTGATGATATTAAACTTTGGACTCGGATAATATTAACAGCGGACTGTGTACAGCTGTAACGTGATCTAGATACTCTCCATGAATGGTCGGTACGGAATTAGTTGCCATTCAATTTCCAAAAATGCAAGTTGTTGCAAATTGGTCAGCCATTCCAGTACCAATATTACTGTGAGCAGACGAATTTGAACAGGTCCGAGTCGGAAAGGGATCTTGGAGTCTGGGTATACGGCAGCCTGGAGAACAGCCTGCATGTTGAGGTCATCCACAGGCGTGCTTCGAAGCTACTAGGTAGACTGCGGTGGATTTTTAGAACCTTCTAGCTTCGAACGTTGCCCACCATCATCTAAGTCTACCTAATTCCAACCATGAAGCATGCATCACAAGCTGGAACTCCGTGGTTAAAATGGATATATTATTGCTTGAAAACTTAAACAATCGTGCAACCAAACTGGTGAGTGGTTTCCGGAAACTAACGTACGAGGAACGATTGCAGAAACTGAGACTCCCCACTCCACTTCAAAGAAGCCTTCGAAGTGATGTGATACTAACATACAAAATATTGAATACCCCACATCATCCTTTAAAACATTTATTAGAATACCATGAGTCATGACATACACGCAGCCACTCAGTGATACGACAAATCCCCCACTTCCGTATCAGTTGTCGCCGATATTTTCATTGTGCACGTGTCTGATCCCTTTCGAATAACCTCCCTGAAACTCATTTCCTCGCTCCCAGCGTCGAAACGTTCATTCAAAATTTGGATATTTATTTGTTGCATAACGATTTAACGAAACCTGTGTATTAACTCAGGGTAGTTATTCAACTGGACTATATATTACGTTTATTTTATACCTTTTTCCTGAACGAATATTTACTATAATATGGTAATTGTGTAGCTATGTGATTTTTGTGACCATAAATTCTTGAATCGTAAATCTTGAACCAATGTGCTGCTGCGGTTCAATGGACCAGAAGGAGACATATTCGACTGCGCTTAGCCATCACATTAAACAAGCTGAGGTGCTGTTGCCCATCTATAAGGCAATATTAAGGCTGCATCTAGAATTCTAAATTCATGCTTCGAAAAGCCAGAAGGATAGAGTGCAGCTAAAAAAATACATAAAATAGCTCCTCGCATGCTCGATGGATTGGCATACACCAACTATGAAAATCTGTTTTAGCAAAAGGGCTTTTCTCCGTTAGTACAAAGCATTTCAGCGGCGATTTTATAGAAACTCCTGAAGTTATCTATGGATTGAGTTGTCCCGAAATTGATGTCTTCTCTCGGGTAGCTCTTCTGGTTTGTACACGGGAGCACATTCTATAGCTAAGTGAAAACATTCCAGCCTGGGATCCAGAATGTATTTCTTCAGCATCCTTATAGTGTACTCGTGAAAATCACTCCCAACTGTTTTGGCAGCTCCAAGCATGGACTGGAGGCAGGGTGGCAGGTGTGCTTCCCAGAGCATCAGCCATAGGAATAAATCCCTCGACTTTATCGACCAAAATCAACGGAATAGTGTGAAAAACTTTTCAAAAACGCAAAAAACTTTTTAGTTTCCACGATTTTTGTTTTTCTTTAAATTGACTGCTGTCTATGATCTTTTTATTAGACTAGACATGCAATGCGCATCAACAATCTTACTTTCTGTGATGAAACCTTTCACGTCTTTTATTCCGAGGGACACACGCCTGTACTTTCTACGACTCAATGCAGGTAATGGCGGGTGTTTTCAAGCAAAGCAGAGAAAGAATCTGTGCACTCGGCTGGACTTGGTCTGCAGTTGCATTCTGTTACTAACAGTGATTCCGTCTAAACAGAACAAGAATGTCAACGTGACATTATGCTATTCAGAAACCGTTTGATATTGTATTTATTTGATTATCAACGGATTTGTACATAGTTATGACTACAAAATCTAAAAAGTAGATAACGCATCACCTACTTGAAGGAACACTCAAGGGAATCGAGACTCCGCTACTCGTTCGGTGGACGTTTGTCTTGTATGCTCTAAAATAGGTTGGGGAAAAGCAAAAGCCGTACAGTGTGAAATAGGTTTGAAGTGAGTGCATATTCGCTGTGAAAGAATGAAGCAAGAAACATGTCTATTCCTCCAGCAGACATTCAGCAATATTATTCTCACGGTATGTAACATATGCCTTCAAAATGCAAACTGTTCGTACGGAGGTAGTCAGAATGAAGTCGCAGATGCATCTTCTATAACCGTTGACGGAAGAACGAAAGAGACATAGATAGTGACTCAACAACAAACAACACCTATCTGTGGAGCATGCTAACGTGCCGTTTGCTTCCCCGAGCACGTTTGCGTACGTAGCTTCCTCTACTACAAACCGTGTACAAAATTGTATTGGTACGGATGATGTATCGAACGTGCATGAACTCACCGCTTGCTTGCCTTCAACAGCGATTGCTCAACAGTCAAGAATGAATAAAACTCATGCAGTCGGTATATCTAAAATTCTAAGTAGTGATCTGGGCTGTGCAATCTTTGTCAAACAGCTGATTAAAATAGGGGCTCATCTTCGTGTATTAATACAAGCGACTTCTACTGAAAATGCTGTTGGAATGTAGATTAAAAGGAGCCACATTTGGATTCTTGAAAGCAAAGCCTTGTCATAGTGAATGCTTGCAAGGAAACTGGGAGCACGACGAGATACGTTTACAGCGAGAGCGCACCTTCATACAACCCAGGTTCATAGCTATTTAAACAAATTCAGGAAGCAGTAATCGTTATTTTCCCATTCCAATTTGGCCTTCAAACAGAGCAGGATAATCCGCGGAATCTGAAAAATGCTCAAACTTCGGAAAAGCAAGTCCAAACGGTACTTAAGCGCGTTTGAGATGCAACGTAAACTGTCCGCCACAAAAGAATTGTGAGCACATATGAAAGCTGGCGAGGTAGATCTTCATATTGTGGATTTTCGGGTAGTGAGGTGGAGGCCGAACCTTTGTCTGAAACCACTGTCAATCCTAGCCAAATTATTCCTTCTGTAAAAAGATTCCAAATATTATTGTTCAACG